>JAJOOE010000478.1:0-56933 GCA_036250405.1 Solanum raphanifolium | reverse complement strand
ATATATATATATATATATAATGGGAAAGAAATTTAGGGTTCCTCGGACAACAGAATGAAGCTCCATATCATATCTCAATTCTTGCATATGAATCCAAAGATCGAGAACAAAGGTTGTTCATCATCAAGATGGTCTAAGCATTTCCGAAGACTCCATAGAAGACACAAAATTCAGAAATCTGCCGGAGCCAATGATGTCGAAATGGAATCAACAAATTTGCAAATTGTGAATTCCAATCAAGTTGAAATAGAATCAACAGATTTTCAAATCGTGAATTCCAATCAAGTTGAAATGGAATCAATAGATTTGCAAATCTTGAACTCCAGTGAAGTCGAAGTTGATCCTACCTCACTGAATTCTGATGTCATCGCTATCACTAAAAATAACAACGGCTACGAGAGCGGAGATGAGGATATCGAGTTGCAAAAAATTCTCTTCTACTCAACTCAGCTTCATTCCGGTAAGAACTTGGAATCAAGCTTTACTCATGATGTTGGTAAAAAACCTATAGAAATAGAGTATTTTGTTATTCTAGATTCACTTAACCTAAAGAATAGTATTACTGAAAAGGGGGGATCTTCATGTACTTTCTGTGAAATCTATGAAAATGTGTTTCCGCTGTCAAACACAATGATGTGGGGCATCTATTGCAATCATCCTTACTGTGAAGAATGCATACAAAATTATACAAGTAAAAAAATCAATAAGGTTATCCATGAGGTTGCTATAAGGTGTCTTGTTTCTGATTGCAAGGAAATTTTGGATATCGATTTAATAATGCCGGTTGATTTTCTTATCCGAGTAAGAGATGCTAGTCGACTAATGAATGTTTTGGCTTCGCCACTAGTTATTGATTGCCCTTTTATGGATTGTATGGGTAAACTGATTGATGATCAACAGGGATATCCAATTAGGGCATGTCCTGAGTGTTGGAAACTTTTCTGTGTCAATTGTAAATACTTACATTTTGGAATGACATGTGAGATTTATCAGTTTAGTAGGCAATTAAATTTGCTCTACTGGCAGCAACAATATGGAGGATATGGTGATGAACTAGAGGAGGAGGGGGAGGGGGAGGGGGAGGGGGGAGGAGAAGAAGAAGAAGAAGAAGAAACTCCATGATCAAAAACTTTGATGAAGGTCAACTTTTGTTTCTTTTGAGATGAAATAGCCATTTTAATCCTTATTTACTTTATATACAGAGTCTATTATTTGTTGAAAAACAGTATGCAAGGTCTTATATTTGATTTCAATTAGTAGTTAAGTTGGTGAAAAAACAATATGCAGGGTCTTTATGTTTGAATTAGTTGTTGAATTTGTGTTGGATGGACTTCTATTGGTTGAGTCCTATTGTCCAATTTAAGTGTAGCTCAAAATGCGCAAAGTCTTCTATTTTGCAGACAAATTATTCTATTTTATACAGAGTCCAGGTTCGTATGACCAACTATCAAGCCCATATTTCTTTTATTTTGAATCACTTGTTCAAATTAGTTTTACCACATCATTTATAAGAATAAAGTATTTAAGAATTAAAAAATGATTCAATTTGCTATTGGAAATTAGGAAGGAAGTTGTACGTGTTACCCTAAACATAAGATAAGAAGTATAACATCGTCAGAACACAAGATGGATGTTAAGTATATAAGTAAGGTGATCTTATACTTTAATAATGCATTTTGAAGTTGTGTGATTTTGGGTCCAAATAGAAAACTATCACTAGTGATTAGACTGTTACAGATGGTAACTGTGTCGATGCGAGATGAAGTTCAACTGAGTTCACACAAATCTTGATAAGGTGGAGAAAATATCTTTGCTAGGTTTAGGCAAATCTCATGTGATGGGGCAATTCTCAGGCAAATTTTATATGGTTGGACAAACCTTGGAGAGTACGTTGAATCCATAAGAGAGGGTGTTTGTGTGGATAAGAAGTCCACACCGGCAAAAGCACATGATAAGTAAGTAGATCTTACATTTTAGTGTCGCGTTTTAAAGTTGTGTGAGTTTAGGCTCAAAGCAGACAATATCATTAGCGGGTTAGGTCATTGTTTGGTGGGGAAAATGCAGTAGAGAATTATATACATATCTTTTATAAGAGGGGGTTTATAAGTAAGCAGACCTGACACTCTAGTGACGTATTTTAAAGCCTTGCGAATCTAGGCCTAGATCAGAAAATATCACTAGCCAGTTTTATGGTGAAAAAGGCGGTGCAGATAATAATTTAATAGATAGAAGAATTGATTTGGGGGATTTAATGGAATCAATTTGGGGGCATGATTCAGTTGTTTGCTCTTCTAGTTTTCATTTAATTTTCTCCTCTGTTAGTGAAAATTCAATTTGAAAGGAAAAAGTACATTACGACAAGTGAAGTCGACAGATGCTTATTTGCTAATTAATTTGTTTTTTCTATTCCACATCTTGTGTTTTGTTTTTATTTTCATGATTAATAACTGAACAACCGAATCAAATCCTATAACCGACCCCTAAACACTTCTATCTACAACGGTACATATGAGCTCTTTTTGTGCACTTCAGTTGTTCTATTCTAACTCTTACCTCAGTTTGTATTTGTGCTATCAATACTTCTATTGGTTCATGAATATCCTTGAATACATTCCAATTCATGTGTGGTATATTTGTGATTATTAGATTGTTGTTGCCAACTCCTTTCTAAATAGTTCTAGTATATGTCTGCTTGCAAGTCAGTGTAGTGTCTGTGATATTCCCTTTAAAAGTTTTTGGTGACTAATTATGTGTCATTTGAAGTCAAAGAGTAACTTAACTCTTCAATAGTTCAATTGATATACCATTTTCATCATCTTTTTTCTTTGTAGAATTCAATTTTCTTCAATACCAACTACAATTATTTGGGAGTATAATGGTCCCAAATATATGTGTTTTCCTTCATGTAAACTCAATTTATCAATTTCATCCAAAATACACATTTTTTTCTCAACAAATTGTCACACACTAATTTCCCCACAAATTGCAACATTTCACTTTCTACCACATCAAACTTTTAAATCACCAAATTCTTTAACAATTGGATTTTCTCCCAAGAGACCAAAGTCACTTCTCTATGTTGGTTAGTGTTTCCCCAAATTCTGATGCATCACCAAATGTGTTGAGTTTCACTTTAATGAGGATTATGCAAGACAATATAGTTGTTTATTTTTTCTGGTCATGATTAGAGTACACTTAATTCAATTCTTGTCTCACTCTATGTCGAGCTCCTATATTATTTTATACACATTTTAATTGTTAGAACTACAAATACTAAGACATTAACAATATACATCAGTAGGTGATATGGCAATTTATCTCATTATGTATATGAGTTTGAAATCTTTGACTTTCAAGCTAGTTTTTTAGGTTAAAT
Organism: Solanum raphanifolium; assembly: GCA_036250405.1. Classification (NCBI taxonomy): domain Eukaryota; kingdom Viridiplantae; phylum Streptophyta; class Magnoliopsida; order Solanales; family Solanaceae; genus Solanum; species Solanum raphanifolium. The sequence continues at coordinate 53,557 of JAJOOE010000478.1, read as the reverse complement.
TATATGTATGATGTCCTTTTCTTATTAGTGTCATCTACCATATATCCACTTTGTTTGAGCAAAAGATGCATAAAGATGAAATAAACTTCACCACAAAACCCAAAAGTTGAACCTCTACATTATTGAGCGCTTTAATTTTGATAGAATTAGTGAGTAAAGTCAGGGTAGTTAAAAGTAGTTAGAATTAGGAAGTTGGTTAAGTATGTTAGAAATGTCAAATTATTTTTAATTAGCTAATTTCCTTTTGTGTATATATACACACCAATGTAATGCTTATTGATTCAGTTAGTAAAATGCAATACTCAGCTTCCAATTCTTCCTTTTAGAAGTTTCTTCTACTTCTTCTTCTCTCTGAGTTCGAGCTCCATTAATGGAAAACTCAAGCTTATTTCAGCACTCTTGTTTCCAATTTTGTCATGGTATCAGCACATAGGGTTGAGAAATTTCATTCCGCATTTGATTCTGGATTATGAGTATTGTATCGATCTCAGTTTTTTTTGTAATCACGAAATTGAGATATTGTGGATTTTCTCTCTTTTCTTCATTCTGATTTGATTCAGCTTAGTTTGAGTTATTATTGCCTTGTTTTCAACATTTTGGATCTCCATTCAATTTGAGCAATCAATCATTATCGCATTTTCCTTCTTCTTCAATCGATTTCATATGTATTGAAAATTGTTCAAATCTGACTAATGTTCAACCGATAACAACACAACCACTAATAGAATGGACACTACTAGTCCATTTTACCTACATCCATCAGAGAATACAGGTTCAACACTGTTACCTGTTGTTTTTGATGGATACAGATTCTGGAGACTAGCAGTTCTTAGAGCCACTGTCAATGAAAAGCAAAACTGGTTTTATTAACGAGAAGATTGTGAAGCCAGACTCAATTGATCCAACGTTTGCACATTGGGAGAGATGTGATGATATGGTGACCTCTTGGATTCTAAATTCACTTTCACCTAACTTAAGAGATGGACTCCAACATGTGAGCAATGCTAGGGAACTTTGGGAGGAGTTAGAGGATCGATATGATCAGACCAGTCGTTGCAAATTGTACCAACTTCAAAAGGAAATAAAATATCTGGTGCAAGGAACTCTAGATATCACTGATATTACACAAAAATAAAAAAGCAGTGGGAGGGGATGAACACAATCAACATTACTTCTCAATACACTTGTATGTGTACTTGGGGTGGGAAAACAAAGATGCACAAGGCTGAACAAGATAGGAGGCTCATACACTTCCTAATGGGATTGAATGAGATGTACACAATGAAGGGAAATATCTTGATGATGACAATTTTTCCTTGTATGGAACAAGCTTTAACTATCTTATCCCATGAGGGAAGCAACGAGAAGTGAGGCCCCATAACCAGGTTGCTTTGGAGTCCACATCTCTGAGTGCATTTGCATCACCCCATACCAGTAGAGATTTCAAGATAAACTACAATTCATATAGAGGAGGTCCAGATAACTCTGGAAATTCCAACAACAATTACTTCAGAGGTAGTTCTAGAACTTGTTTTGTGACTATTGCAAAAGATTTGGACACACCAAATACAAATGTTATAAACTCCATGTCTATCCATCTAACTCCATATTTCTCAAAGGAAAGGGTTCAGGCTCTGCAGCAAATGCTTACACATCTGAAGAAGGAAACAATCAGGGTGGTGAGGAAAATCTTGAGCTGAGGAGACAAATGCCACTGAATCTATCTAAAGGTCTATATAAGCAGTTGCTCAACCTCTTGGGACCCTGCAGGCTGGAAAAAAAGACAATGGCGATCTAGGCATGTTAAGTGGAGTTGTATACTTGCTTGTTATTCTTCAATGACTAAGATAGGTAACTTGTCATGTATTGACTGTTGGATCTTAGATCATAGACTCAGGAGCATCACACCATATGACCTATTATAAAACTTTCCTAAATAACACTATACCACTACCATATCATTTTCTAATCACCTTACCAAATGGATACAAGGTTAAAGTAAATGAAATTGGAGGTGTCTGTTTGAATCCAGTCTTGACTTTACATAAAGTGTTTCTTGTACCTAATTTCAAATTCAATTTAATATCTGTCCATTGTTTAGCATTACAACTCAAAGGAATAGTAACTAGTTGGTAAAGGCACTCTCACATGAATCAGAACCTTCTTGTTATGAGGAAGCAATCTTGAATCTTGCCTGGCAAATGGTAATAACACAAGAGTTCGAAGCATTATATGCAAATGATACATGGAGCTGGTTCCTCTACCAACAGGCAAAAATACTATTGGATGCAAATGGGTGTACAAAATCAAACATAAGGCAGATGAAAGTGTGGAAAGGTCCAAATCTGGGTTGGTAGTCAAAGGATTCACACAACAAGCTGGAGTTGATTACACTTCTAACATTGTCAATTTTAGGTAGAGTACGGTAACCCACAATCCCTTTGAAGAGTGAAAAATCTCTTCATATGGTATTATAGTTGTACACTCATAGTACCATATGGATGGGGAGAGTTATAAGATTCCATTTTCAACTAAAGATAATGTAATACGTAAGAGTAAAGATGGCTAAGCAACTATGCTACATTGGCACCCCAAACTAAAAGACTAAAAAAAAAAATTCCAACTCATTTCATACCCTTCTAATATAATCCAAATATTATACTATAATTTCAATAACGGTTGGCTTTCAATGGATCCGGCTAACTTATATTAATGATGTGGTCAATGTTGGTAGATGCCGTATTTTGAAATAGAGAAATGTACATGAACATTCGCTTCAATTCTCACTATCCCTTCCCATATTACACTTGCCAACAAAAAACAATATAATTTTTTTACTCAATTCCCCAAGGTTCTTGCAACTAATACTATTAGCAGTTCAAACAGTGATAATGCAGCCAAGAGTGGCACCACCGGAGAGCCTGAAGCCAGAATTAATGCCCTGTTTTAATTTACGTATTTTACTTTTCGTTTTAGTCCATTTGAAATGGATGTCACTTTCTATATTCAGTAACTCTTTCATTCCAATATCCCATCATAATGGGGAATTAGCAATATAATTTTTGTACTAAATTCCCCAAGGTTCTTGCAACTAATACTATTAGCAGTTCAAACAGTGATAATGCAGCCAAGGTGGCACCGCCGGAGGGCCTGAAGCGAGAATTAATGCCCTGTTTTAATTTACGTATTTTACTTTTCGTTTTAGTCCATTTGAAATGGATGTCACTTTCTATATTTAGTAACTCTTTTGCTCCAATATCCCGTCATAATGGGGAATTGAGGAGTCTTGGAAAAAACACTTTTACACTTTATTAGAAGAGCTAAAACTTATAGGACAATAAAAGAAAAAGAACTGGCATTAAGAGTTTTCAGTTACTCTTGTTGATTTTGCTAGAATTGAGGTTCCAATCTTTTTTTTAATAAAGCATCTTTTTATTCATTCAATCATCGGTACCAATTACAAGGCCCTTGGCCCAAATCTACAAATCATAAAACTCACCTACCCGTCCCAACAAAAGCTTTCTCCATTTGTCTAAATCTTCTATCAATTTTTGAAAGTGACACGACAAGCTTCCATCTCCGCCGCTGCCATAACTCATTGCAATCATTGTAGTCTCTTCCTTCTCGAGTGGTTCCTCAATGATTTGTAACCAACGAAGCCTCTCTACTCTTATATGATGGATTTCCTTATGCAGAGGTATGAATTTCTTCTTCTTATTTTCCTTTCTCTGTGATTTCCATTCTTGAGTTGTTCTCCTTTCCTCGAGGTATCTGTGTGCTACTTCCTCCAAGAATTGATGACCGTTGATGTAGCTCGGGTGAAATCGAAGCCTTCGGAGCCCTTAAGTTGAGTACTTGTACTCTAGATCTGTAAAAACATCCCTCTCCCCTTTGTATTTTAATTTGTTTGTTATGGTAGTAACTAGCTCACCCATCAGTATCACCATGACCAACATATCTACCAATTGTTGTTTGATCTTACTGCCTTTGTTCTCCTGCTTTGTTGTTGTTATATATCTATGCTTACTATTGCTGATTTGTCTCCATTCTTGCATATATTTCGTTACCTGATGTATATTGCCTTCTCTTTTTACTTTTATAGTGTAAATCATTGTGGATTAATTTTGCGTGTTCTAATCCTGTAGTTTGGTAATTGTGCTTTGTCCGAATTAAGGATCCTTTTTTCCATCAGAGGAAGCTCGTTCCAATTGTGATACTAGTGATCCATTTGTGAATCAATAGCTATATTAGCCAAAGAATCAGCCAAATAATTACCTTCTCTGTATATATGAGTGATTGTTGCTCTAATCTTTTGAATTATTTCCCTTATCTCTTCTACCATCTCTATTAGTTCCCAAGGTATCCTCCAACTCTTTAGTATGATTTTCTTGAGTCTTTGTGAATCCGTCTCAATTATGACATCTTGTAACCTTCTCTTGAGACACTCTCTAAGTGCTGAGAGTATGGCCATTGCTTCAACTTCCTGATTTGTTTTCAAGCCTAACCCTTTAGCTCTGGCATAAATTAGATCACCCCTACTTTCTCTAATGCAAAATCCATAGGAGGTCTGCCCCGGGTTACCTCTACATGCCCCATCTATATTACATTTTACTTGACGTGCTTCTGGTGGTTTCCAGGTGACACTCAAGAAGTGTAGTTTGGGTTTATAAGTGGTTAGGCTAAGAATGAGTTCCTGCCAGGACCATCTTATCTTCTTTATCCATTGGAATTTACACTTCACCATCTGTCTTAGAACTTCCATAATCATATCCACCATTCATTCATAACTGATGCCATTACCATGTTTGAAAGCATTCCTTCTTTTCCATAAACTCCACATGATGATAGCTGGCATCGCTTTATATATGCTCTTCAGTTTGTATGTTGCCTCTTTTTTCCACCAAGCAATGATAAGTTGTTGTAGATGCATCCCCTCTATGTTTATCCCTACAAAATTAGCAATAAACCTCCATAGCTTGGCAGCTATGGGAGCCCTTAGAAATAAGTGGGTTATTATTTCCTCCTCCTTCTTATCACAACACTAGCATCTGGAGACTATGTTAATCTTCATCCTTTTCAGGTTATCATTTGTCATTTGTGGGAATTCTTCTCTTCTTTACTCTCCACAAGAAAAAATGATCTTAAAAGGTAGTCCTCTATTCCAGATTAAATCATAATCCCTCCTTTGTTCATGTTTACTTCTCATCAAATCCCAAGATGACTTCACCTTGAATCTACCCAGTGAGTTTGCCATCCACCATGCTACATCATTCCCAATTAGTAAGCTTGATGGTGAGATGTTCTCCATGATGTAATCTATCATCTCTGTTGACATATTTTGTAACAGTTTATGTCTATTCCACCCCTCTCTTGTACTAAACTCTTTAACCTCCACTTCTTCTTATTTTTCCCCTTCTTCAATGTGATATAAGGCTCATTTTTTAGTCCAATTGTCAAATCAGAAGCTAGAGTTACCAGACTTAACTTGCCACCATATTTCTTGTTTTACCGTTTCCCTAACTAATGTCATTTTCCTCCACACATGTGATGTCCCATATCTCTGAGCTAGGATAGGGTGATACTTCTTGCAGTATTTATTCCACATATAGGATGCCCATAATGAATTTGTGAAATTTCTAAAATTCCACCAAAGCTTAGCAAAAAGTGCCTTTGAGACATCATGTAATGATCTCCACCCCAAACCTCCTTCCTTTGTTAGATAGCACATTTTCTCCCATGCCACCCAGTTCTTGTTCTTAGTCCCTGTTGTGTGAGCCCAAAAGAATTTTGAAAAAAATCGATGCAACTGATTAATGACACCAACGGGTGGGTTCATAGCTGATAAGATATATATTGCCATAGATTGTAACACATGTGCTATCAACACATGCCTGCCTCCAAATGATAGTAGCCAGTTTTGCCAAGAGCTAATTCTCTTAATCACTTTTTAAATCAAGGCCTAAAAGTGGTATCTGTTCTTCCTTCCATAGAAAATGGGGCAACCTAGATATGTGAATGGAAAAGAACTTTGCTTAATACTTATAATTCTTCTTATTTTACTGCAGATTCACTGGCACTTTTCATACAGGTAAACTAGACTTTTGTCAAGGTTAACCATTTTTCCAGACACCTTTTCATATCCTCTCAACACCTTCATCATCTTTTTCATGGAGCTAGGTTGTCCTGAACAAAACAATATAGTGTCATTTGCATAAGACATATGATTAATCTCTGGACTCCACTTTGGTACTCCAAATCCCTTAAAATCTTGATCCATGAATAGATGGTTGAGGTTTCTAGCCAAAACCTCAGCTGCAATGATAAAGAGGGTTAGTGATAGTGGGTCCCCTTGTTTCACTCCTCTTGTAGAGTGGAAAAATCCAAAGGTTTTCCCATTCATGTTCACTAGATACCAATTGTTAGAAACCAACCTCACCACCATGTCTACTATTCTCTCTGAGAAGCCAAAGCTTCTTAGTACCATAGTGAGGAAAATCTATGAAACTCTATCATATGCCTTAGCCATGTCCAACTTCACCACTACATTATGGAACTTATTTCTTCTGTTGATGTAATCTCTTGAGCCAAATGGACATTTTCAGTAATGCTTCTCCCTTTCACAAATCCTTCTTGATTTTGTGAGATTATATCAGGGAGCACTGTCGCCAACCTCTCATGTATCAGTCTTGATATAATCTTATTATTTAAAGTACTTCAGTTGATGGGTCTCAAATCACCAAAGTCATCTACCACTTCCTTTTTAGGGATTAGGTTAGGTTGGTATGAGTAATAAATCTTGGAAGCTCATGTCCACAGAAAAAAGCTCTTACCATGTTACCGATATCCTCATTTACAATATTCTAGCATCATTGCAAAAACTGCCTTAAGAAACCATCTGGACCACTTGCACTGTTTCTATTTAGGGCAAAAACCACCCCTTTAATATCTTGTTCTGATGGTAATTTTCCTATCTCTTCATTTTGCTCATCTGAGATTAATTTGGGTATGTTCTTCAGCATTGAGAAATCTATGGGATTACTGTTCTCCATAAATTGCTCTTTAAAAACATTCACTGCCTCCTCCCCTATATTTTGAGTTATATCCCCCTGCCTGGACTTTATTGTTGAAATCTGCAACTTTCTCCTTCTTCCCTTAACATATGCATGGAAGAACTTTGTGTTCCTATCCCCATCTTGGAACCATCGCATCCCTGCCTTTTACTTCCAGTATTCTTTCTCAATGTGCAAATATTTTTTCAGATTTGCTTCAGCTTTCTTTAGTAAACTCATGTTTTCTTCTGTTGGATTTATTTCTAGCTGAATTTTCTTTGCCCTTACTATGTCCTCTAAAGTTGCTCCCGTTGGAAGATATTTCCAAATGTTGTTCTACTCCACTGCACCAATGCTGCCTTTACCGTTTTCAGCTTGATGTGGACAATAGTAAAGGGTGATCATGTAGCCTCTTTCAACCAAACATCTTCCACAACTTTCTGAAAGGTTTAAAAAAAGAGAAACAAATACAAGCTACATCATGTCTTTGTTTGTATTAGACAGATGTTGGAAAGTAATATTCAAATTTGTTAAATGATTAACAAGTCTCAATGTTTTGCCAATAGTTATGCTAATTCTAATAAGTAATGGTCATACTTTGATTATTGTGTTATGACCCATAGAGTACTTGCAAAGGTTCAATTGTATAGGGTCCAATAAGTTGTTGATCTCCACTAAAGGAACACAAGCCTACTTATTTGGATAAGTCAAAAATCATTCCTTCAGTTAACAGGAAACACAACACCCAACTGGAAGAAAATGTGTTGGATTTTCTAGTCAAAAGAGCTCAACTTTGTTGGCTAATTAACCGTTACACTGAAAAACCAGAGTGATATGGAAGAAAATATTAGCTTTCTACTACATTCAAAAGTTTTCATAAAGACCAGTGGTTTGTCTAATATATAGAGATGATTTAATAATATTTTTATCTAAGTATTTCATTGGGATTTCTAGAAGTGTTTGATATTGTAGATTTGTTCATATTTCGCTAAATCTTATCAAGTGACAAGAAATAAAAACTTTTATCTGGAGTATCAAATGTTTTTTTCCTCCGAAGAATACACTTATTCCATTTCAATTTGTTTGACTGCTTTTCTTTTTACTTCATTAGAAAACCAAAGACTTGTTCCTTTTCTGGAACTTTTTAATTCCAGATTATAAGATTAGAGGATATTTTGGTACATTCTATGTATCTTTAGTTTAAGGCTACAAGATTAAAAAAATTATGTGTGAACTATGCTTGCTGAATTTGCTTGTAACAACGCCAGCTGCTATTTGTTCAAAATTTTCACGAACGATAGGGAAAAAGTGTTGCTTTCTTATCTACAAAATTAATAGTTTTACTATGCATTAGAGGTGCTATCATTCCTTCACTTGAACCATGACGTTAATGTTATCCTTTGAGAATGGAGTAACTAAGAATATTTGACGTGATGTGACTCCTACGGAGTATTGTATAAAATTATTGAATGGAGATCCGGATAGCAATGTTGATTTGGCTTTGATATAAAACTATGTATAACATGCTCAGCGCTACAAAGGGGACTGCATACAAATTAAACTAAGATTTGTAGATAAAATGTGACTATCACTTTGAAATTAAAGTGTGATTTTTTGCTTATCCATGTTGATAGGAGAAATCTTTTCGTTTTTTCCTAATTGGTGTTTCATGTATTAAAACAATTGAGTCAGTACCTTAAGGTATTTTTAGGTTTGATTTTACTGGATAGGTAATTATTTTCCTCCTAATGCGGACGACAAGAAGAATGCAGGATGTTTGAACAAATTTTACATCAGCCCAAAACATATTACACACTCAATATATTCAAGTCCTACTTTATATCATACTAACACATTGCACATATAGAAATGTATATGCAAATAAAGTACAAACGACTCCTTTTGTTAATCAATTACAATTCAAATACATTTCACTCAAAATAGATTAGTCAAAGTTTTAACTTCTAAACATTTAGTTTATACTAATACAAGGTTGCATATTTGTTAGTATTTTAATAATAATAATAATAATAATAATATATATGTTATTTGTTACTTCGGAATGGTATTAGGTATTTCGGTATATTATTTCTAAATATCAAATACCGTACCGAATACCAAAAAAAATTAAAATGTATACCATATACCACATCAAATACCATAATATCAAAACCATGGTATTAAGTATTTCGGGATGGTATGATAATTCGGTTTATACCATACCATTCCCACCCCTACTGGTGGGGAGGTGTTGTGAGTCACCAATTCCTTTTAAATGTGCATTGTTAAAAATATATTACTCCCCCGTCTCAATTTATGTGTCGCTTTTCTAATTTCGATATTCAAACAAGCTTACCTTTGACTGTAAATTTTTCATCTATCTTTTAAATATTTGGAATTTCCAATTATTGCGCCTTATAGTATTTTTTATGTAGTTTACAAATATATAAATTTTATTTTAAAAAAATTGAAAATTTCATGCATCAATTTCTTTCAAACTTAAATTGTTTGACTCTCGAATAATGAAAAATATTACATAAATTGAGACAGAGCGAGTAATTATTCTTTTAAGTCTCTTAATTTCAAGCTGATGAGTATAAAGAAAATGACAAAAAGAAATCTTATAAAGAGATTGGTGTTTGTGCTTTGCATCTTTCTTGAAGTCAATACTCACAACCAATCGAAAACACTCTTAATAAAAAAATTAAATTATATATATTAAAATTGTATTTCATAAATAGATCAAAAATTACTTTTTATAGTTAGACCATTTTATTTGGTATTGGAATGAGTGGATCTTGACTGGATCACAAATATTTTCACCCCCATCTATTCAAGTTAGTATTTTGGCAGATAGGGTATTTTTTGGATAAGATTAATTTATAAAAAATTAAGCGATTTTGAAAATATAAAAATAAGATAAATTATTTTACTATATAATTATTCAATTAAATTGAGTGATCATCTCACAAATTTACTCGAATATAATCATTTAAAATATGTCACGTACATATATTGTTCTAGATTGAAAGTAGTGGTTGCGCGCACTTGCTGCCAAACAAAATTCTTTCATTATATATATATAAAGCAATTTTTGCATAACAAATAAGCATAGGTCTCAGATAGGATATCTCTATGTTGAAAACATGGCAGAATTCAAGAATTCAAATTGAATTGCAATTAGTCTGCTTCCACGTGTCATTCAAAGAGGCAAAACGGCTCAAGTTGAGGCGGTTTTACGCATAGGAGGAATTCTTTTTCCTTTTTGGTTTTGGTTTTCTAATTTGTTTTAGACACAGTTATTTTATTTAGGATTTTCTACATCTATAAATAGTCCTTAGAAATAATTATTAGGAATAAAAAAGGGAAGAGATCAATCATAGGGCATCGAGTATAAAGTTGTCAATACTTTTTAGGATTCTTTTCTTTATTCTTTTCTTAGAGATTAGTAACTAAAGGCCCTTGTTCTAGGGTTGTGCCTACGAGTAATTGTTGAACATAGATTGTTTTGAATTAATATTGGTTATCGCTTAAATTATTTTTGTATTCTTGATTTAGTATTTCATGCTTGATCACCATAGCGATAAATATATTGTCTACTCTTAAAATCGGGAGATAATAAGGTAGATAGACCAAAGGATACAGAAAGCTTGATCTTCCATTAATTTGAGTTAATTTGTGTTTAGGAGTGACGCCTGAACGAACACCTAGCTCGGTTATGAAATAGGATGAATTATAAATGCTCGCCAATTAGGACTGCCTATTTGTAACAACATGTTCCCATCGTTATGAAAAAGCCAATGGGGAAAGAATTTGGGCCAGAAAACTTTAGAGTAGTGACTTGGAAATTTTTAGTCTAGTCCAGATTTGGACTGAGTCAGGTAAGTTCTAGGGAAATATAGTAATGAATGGGAGATTTAATTATGAATTTGATGACATGAGTGGATAGACAAGACGTTAAGGAGCTGTACGGCTTTACGGAATCGAATTCGGGCTAGTAGAACTCCCGAAACTGATCTTGGCGTGAAAGGGTAGTTTTTAAACATCAAGGGTTGAAGGTGTGTTGCGAAATGAGAGCTTGGAACTCAAATTCTGACTTTCTATCTCCGTGTAAGCTGCCAGAGTGAGGTTAGTCCCTCCAGAGCGGTCTCGCTGTAGCGGGACAGTCATGACTTAAATCGGGGAAAAACCCTAAATATGTTATTTTCTACAAACCCTCGTTCTTGAGAGCTAAGAGACGACCCAGGGCAAGTTTTTGATAGTTTTCCACCACTTCTAGCGCTAAAGGTAAGGTTTTTGCTCCCCTAATCCGTTTTTCAATTCGTAGAACTTAGATTCTTGGGTAATTATCATTAGGGGAGGGTTTTAACCTGAATTTAATGGTGGGAAAATCCTTAATTGAATATTAGGATCTTGGGTTTGGCCATGGATAGATAGATTGATTATTATCTGGATAAATTAGGGCTTGTTTATTGATCCTTGAGATAATTGATTGTTTTTAGACTAAGAACAAGCAGAAAGAATTCGAAAAGGGAAGGCTCAAGTGTCTTAGGAGGATTCAAGCTTGTTTCCGAGATAGGTGATGGTTTGATTTCATGTTTGTGTGATATATCTCAGTAATTGCTTCATCGTAATACATGCATGTATATGAATGAGGCACCATGGATCAAACCTAATGAAATCAGTATGAATGAACAATTTTCATGCCATGAGCCAATCTTAATTTTATGATTATGAGTATGTGCATTATAGGTGTGATTGTGATTGTGGTGTTGCTGATTTAATCGGGTGTCACATTCCGACACATACATTGGATCGGGTGTCCCGTTCTGACACATATATTGGATTGGGTGTCACGTTCCAACACACTAACAGTTTGGGTGTGGGTTCCATAAGAGGACCATTGTACTGTCGTATCTACTTGTTATTAAGAATGTGGAATTGTACATTGATCTGAAATGATAACTGATTTATATATTATGTATATGCGTGTTTACTGTGTTGTGATTGCTTGTATATATTCTCTTACTAGAATAGTCATGTGAGCCTACCAGTACAGTGTGGCTGTGTACTGATACTGCACTTGTTTGTTCTTTGTTGAGTACATAGCATCTTTAGGCAGCTACCGATAGACCTCAGCTAAGAGATTAGTGATCGAGACCAGATTTCAAGGGTGAGTCAGTTCTTTCAGGCTGCCATGGAATCCTTCATTTTTGTTTAGTCCATTCTCTTCGGACTCACACTAGTGATTAGATATTTCTTATGTTTGGTTGGGGTTGTACCCCTTTTTCTTAGACTTGTTGCACTTTAGATTTTTTGGTACAATGACTTTCAATTCTAGGGGTTAACTTCTGAAATTGTTGTTAGTTGTTTTGTTGAACTTCCGGAGTTTATGGGAACTCCATATTTCTTTATTCATTTAAACCTACTTTCGTATCTTTAAATGCTTAGTTTTTGGTTAAGGTTGCTTAGTCTGGTTGTAGTAATGGTTCTCTCACCGGAAGGTTAGTGTGGGTGTCAATCACGACGGACTGGGTCGTGACAAAGTTGGTATTAGAGCCCTAGATTCGTTGATCTCATTGTAATAAAACGAGTCTAGCACAGTCTTGCGAAATGGTACAGACACACTTTTCTTCGAGAAGCTATAGGACTTTAGTAAAAAACAATTTCTTTCTACTCCTTTCATGCTATGACTTGAATCCAATTGGTATCTGGGTGATACAAATTGGTATGTTTCCTCCTTCACTCTATGGTCAGAGCTAAAGCAACAGAAGTGGCAAAACCAACACCAACAATAGAAAATGTGTCCTTGGAAATAGGTATGTTTTCCATACTCACCATGGGCATGTAATGACTAGAGACAAACATGAGATTTTTATTATGTTCTTAAGGTTGAAAATTTCATTATTCATGGGTACTGAATCTGAAGATTCTTATGATTTTTTTGTTGATTATCATGAGCTGCTTCATAAGATGGATAAGGTAGAGTGATTTGGTGTTGAGTTTATGATTTACCAGTTCAAGGGAGACGCCAAAATGTGGTGGTGGGCTCATGTTGAGTGTCGACTAGTAAATGCACTACTCATGACTTGGGAAACATTTGATAGCTTTATTTATGGAGAAGTATATACCCTGAACTTTGAGGGATAGGAGGAGAGATGAGTTCCTGAATACAGAGCAACATAATATATTTGTTGCATCCTATAAGGACAAATTTTGTGTTTCATCCAAATGTGGTAGTCCACTTTGCTTCAGTCACAAAGAGCAAATTTGTCGCTTTGTGAAGGGATTAAGGTCAGATTTGCAGATTCAAGTTTATAGGTAACAACATTCAAGTTTTGTAAAAGACGACTAGATAATGAACACCATTACTTTGGAAAATTCATTTAGTATGGTTGTCATAACATGTATGGGTTGCTTAGTAAATGATGAAATTATGTTGCGAAAATTGAGGTTAGAATCTCTACTACGATTTCTTAGATTGAAGTGTATATCAAAGAGGGTCATGATACGACCACTACAATAGCAACGATGTTTACTTGGTTAAGTTATTAAGAGTGTTACATACAATTGTGGAGAACCTGGACATATGAGAAGAGATTGTCCCCATCTACGCATGTCTGACCCCGTGCAGTGGCAGACCAGAGTAGTGGTACCAGCGAGCAGCGGTAGTAATGGCAGAGAATGTACACAAGGTGGGCAAGGAGGAAATCAGTGAGGACGTGGAGGCCGGTGAAATGGTAATGCAGGTAGGGGAGAAGTGCAGCCAGGCAAGGAGGTTGCCCGTCAAGATGATAGGGCTCAGTTTTTTGCCTTTTCGGGCAAGACCGAGGCTGAGACGTCTGATGCAGTGATCACAAGTACTATTCTTGTCTATGATTAGATTGCTAGTGTTTTGTTTGATTCGGGTTCTATCTATTTATATGTGTCAGTTCAGTTTGCCTTGGGATTTGATGTTGTATGTGCTTGATACCCCCATCCATGTTTCTACCCAAATTGGAGAGTTTGCCATAGTCACTCATGTGTATCGTGCTTGTCCTATCTTGTTTATGGGTTTCAAACTTGGACTGATTTGGTTATTCTGGATATGACCGATTTCAATATAATCTTAGGCATGACTTGGTTGTCTCCCTATTATGTTGTGCTTAATTGTAATGCTAAGTCTGTGACTCTAGAGATCCCAGGTAGGGAAAATTTAGAGTGGGAAGGGGTGTACAAGCCTAAGCCAGCTAAGGTCATATCTTCCATTCGGGCTAGAAAACTGGTGGGGCAGGGGTGTACGACATGTTGATATACCGTGAGTTTACGGTATTTTTGATGCGTTTCAGTTAGATTTTGTGTGTGTCTTGGGATATTTTGTTATTAGGAATAATGTTTTGTGTATAATGTTTGCAGGAAATAGGCTTGGATGCGGTTGATGAAGATGCGAGTTGAAGAGTGCAAAAGTGGCCACCAACAAAGCCACCCACGGATCGTAGGTCCAACGACGGGCCATGGATGGGCAGTCGTAGGTCCTGGCCTGGGAGTTTAGTTCCAATATTCAGTCCACGGAGTTCCAGGACGGACCGTAGTCCAGTCCACGGACCGTAGGTGATGCATCGTAGTAGGAGATCAGGGAAGTCTTACCAAGTGTGGAACCACAGAGCAGACGACGGATCATAGGTCGACCCATGGTCCGTCCTGCACATCCATCGATGATGATCTAAGAGCTGAAGGTTCCAGTACCTGATGAAAGTTTCTAAGTGTTAAGCCACAGAGGGTGACCTACTGACCATAGGTCGACCCACGGTCCGTAGGTCGTGCTGTCGAAAGAAGCCACGTTCCAGCAGTTTATTTCCTTATTTTGTTTCCTGTTTTATTTAGGATTTGTTTTCTATAAATAGGAGTTGTAAACCTCATTTTTGGGGGTTAGACATTATTGTTTACTACTAAGTTTTGTTGTTTGGGAATTAATTTGCAAACTCTTAGCAATCAACTTTCCGGTTTTCGTTTTATACAATTTTCTCTTTGAAATTCAATTGAATATTTCGGGTTTCATCAATTCTTCTAGTAAGTTCATGAATTCTCTTTACCCAATTATGAATTGTGATCTTTCAAGCATAAGTAGCTAAATCCACAACTAGGGTTGTGGGAACCATGATTAATTAACAAAGTATGAATAATAATTATGTATTTCTTGAATAGTGTTTATGCATGTATTGTTAATTATTTCGCTTAGAAGTCTTTTTAATGGTGGCAAACGTTAGAACTCCCCTCGTTTCTACTTGCCGGACCAAGGAGATAGTGAATGACAAAAATTTAACAACAAAGATTTAGTGGATGCTATCTAATAGTCCAATTTCAATTGGAGTGAGGGTGAAAACTAAGCCATACATTGATATGATGATTAATCTGAGGTAAAAGCTAAGGGTAAGTGAAGTACACACCCGTAGCCAGACCAAGGTGCGTGGTGAAATTCCCTACTTGGAGGACCAATCACTTAGGGATACCTAACTTACCAACTTTGCATGTAAAACACTAGGAAAGGATTACTATTATTAGGATTACGGCATTAAGAGCTTGTGGGGAACACATACACCCTAGTTTCTTTCTCATATTGATAAATCAAAGTTTAAATTGTGTTCACTTGTTATTTAAGCATTCTAAACTATTTCTTACTTACAAAATCCCCCCTGTTTACTTTTCTCGGAATAATTTGACTAAACGGAAATAATAGTTAGTTAAAGTTAAGTCTAAACCATATTCCTCGTGGGATCGACCCCAACCTACAAATTGGGTTCTTTTCCTTAATAACGATCACTTATACTTCTTTAGGGAGATGTAATTTGAACGTATCAAATTTTGGCACCACTGCCGGGGAATTTGGCTTTTAGATTAAGTTTAACTACATTATTGAACTTAAGTCAAGTATTTCCAAATTTTACGTTTTGTTTTTGTCTTCTACAGGTTTCTACTCTAGTGTATGCCAAGTACACAGAGTCGAGGCGAACCATTGACCCCCTACGATCCAGAGTTGAGTAAAATGTTGAGAAAAATGAATAATCAAGGGGTACACAACAATCCAAGGAGATAGGTTTTAGAAGATGAAGTACAGTTACAACATCCAGGTGTTGTTAATGTGCCCGCTCAGGTTCATGGTGGTAATTTAATTGGTAATGCAGAAAGGGTTCAAAATCCGCTAGCACCGAGGTTTCGTGAGCATTATAGGGTTGATTATGATGCGACTACTTGAGATGGTCCTATTTTTCTTCCTCCTCTACCTCTAGGTCACACATTTGTGCTCAACAACAGTCTGATATAGATGTTTATAGCGAGAGGGTTGTTTGCTAGGTTGGCTTCGAAAGATCCATATACTCACATGGCCAAATTGTTAAGTGTCTGTAAGAGTTATGTAGGGCGACTGGAGTAATATATGGAAGTCATCGGACTGAGAGTATTTCCATTGTCATTGATCGGTGATGTTGCTATGTGGTTTTCTAAGTTACCATGCAATTCGATCTATTCATGGGACCAAATGCATAAGGTGTTCACAGAAGATGCTTTTCGGTGTCCAAGAAGTTAAATCATAAAGATAAACTGAACAACTGCGTGGCATTACCAGCAGAGTCGATAAGCAGTTCTTGGGATAGGTTCATTGGATTTATCAGAAGTGTTCCAAACCACCGCATTGATGATGAGTCTTTGAAGGAGTATTTCTATAGAGGGCATGATGACAATGAAAGAGTTGTGCTAGTTACTATTGTCGGAGGATCATATTGTGAGAGCTTAAGGAGATCGCTGAAAAGCTTGAAAAGATTTCCCAAAACAACAAATCTTGGAGCACTAGAAAGGCAAATACTAGTAGGACCACATTCGTTGTCCAAACCGCACCCGTCCAAGCTAATGATGACATTTGGGAAGAGATGGCTCAGATGAGAACAGAATTAGGTATGGTGCTAAAACATGTGAGTGGTAGTGCGGAAAAAGTGAATGTTGTGAATTATCTGACTCGGTCTCCACCACCGCCAGTTGAAGAGTGCTACTATGAGGAGGATGCGAATTTAGTGAATGATCAGACGGGGGGTTTTTGAACCAACACCCAAGGTTCCAATACGGATAATTGGCGTCAAGGCCAAGGAAACCAAGGTCGGAACTATGGAAGCTACAACTGTGAGGGTAACTATGTGAGGGTAACTATGTCTGGGATGGGAACTACAATCGTGACAACAACTACAACCAGAACAACTATGGCAACAGGAATGATAAGGTTGGACCCTATGTTCCTCATGGTAATACAGAGGGTGGTTATAGTATGTCACGAATTTAGGATATTATGCAAAAGATGATGAAGAGGTTTGATGCAAGTGATGAAAATGTGAAAGAGATGTCAAATGACTTGTCTGGAATCGGTCAAAAAATTGATGCCCATGCAATGTCGATCAAGAAACTTGAGCAGCACTTTAGTCAGTTGTCCACCACTGCGAACTCACGTCAGCCTGGCACACTTCCTAGAAACACCATCCAGAATCCAAAAAATGATGGGCATTGTATGGGAGTCACCACTCGCGGAGGGAAACAGACCATTGATCCACCCATGTCGTTTGAGGTTGAACAAGTGATAGAGAAGGATGAGGATGAGATTGAGGTTACTGAAGTGCCGAAAGATGATATTGCAAAGGAAGCTGAGGTGACCCAAAAAGTTGTTCCTATGCCTAGACCTCCACCTCCATTCCCACAAAGGTTGGTGAAAAAGACTGAAGAAGGAAAATATCGCAATTTCATCACTATGTTGAAGCAACTTTCCATCAATGTTCTGTTGATAGAAGCTTTAGAAGAAATGTCTGGGTATGCTTAATTTATGAAAGACTTGGTGACCAAAAAGAGGGCTGTCAGTTGTGAGAATGATGAGAGGTTGCAACATTGCAGTGTTATCGCTACTAGGTCACTTGTTCAAAAGAAAGAGGACCATGGAGCTTTCACTATTCCCTGTACCATTGGGATGTTACACTTTGCGAAAGCTTTATGCGATTTGGGTGCCAACATTAATTTGATGCCATTGTCTATCTACAAGAAGTTGTGTTTAGGGGATCCAAAACCGACTACGATGCATCTACTCAAGGCCGATAGAACTGTGAAGAAGCCCGTTGGTGTTCTCCAAGATGTCCTTGTCAAAGTGGAGTTGTTCATCTTTCTAGCAGATTTTGTGATACTTGATTGTGAGGTTGACTTTGAGGTACCCATCTTAGGGAGACCATTTCTTGCTACTGGGCGTGCCTTAGTCGATATGGAGAGAGGGTAGATGAAGTTTCGACTAAATAATAAGGAGGTAACTTTTAATATCTATTGGTCTATGAAGTAGGAAAGTTATCTTAAGTTGGTATCGGTGGTGAATCATATTGTGGAACAAGGTTCTGAAGTGTCTATTGAAGAGAGGTTGGGTGTTGATGCAGTGGCAGTGGTAATGATGAAGTTTGATGGTGATGGTATTGAAGACTATGATGAATTGGTTGCCGCACTTGATAGGCTCGAATTTTGTTCCAAACCAAAAAGATTGGAGTTAGATATGAAGAACCGTGAATCCCCTCCTGCAAAATCGTCTCTGGAAGAGCCTCAAAAATTGGAACTCAAGGCTCTAGCATCGCACTTGAGGTATGTATTCTTGCGGAGAGCTAGCACTTTACCGATAATCATTGTTGTGGATTTGAGCGAGGAGTAAGTTGAGGCCTTCATTGTTGTTCTGAAGAGGTTCAAGAGAGCTATTGGATGGATTATTGCGGATATTATTGGTATTCCACCGGGCATTTGTTCTCACAAAATCCAACTCATGTCGAACAGTCAGCCAAGTATTGAGCACCAAAGGAGACTGAATCCCCCTATGCACGAGGTTGTGAAAAAGGAGATCATGAAGTGGTTGGATGCTAGAGTCATAAATACCATTGTTGATAGTAATTGGGTTTGTCCTATTCAGTGTGTGCCCAAAAAAAGGGGAATCACTGTGGTTCCAAATGCTAAAAATGAGCTTGTTCCAATGAGGCTGGTGACTGGTTGGAAAGTGTGTATGGACTACCGCAAGCTAAATACATGTACAAAGAAAGACCATTTCCCTATGTCGTTCATGGATCAGATGTTGGATTGTCTCGCTGGTAAGGGTTGGTATTTTTTTCAAGATGGGTATTCGGGATACAATCAAATCTACATAGCTCCGGAAGACCAAGAGAAGACCACCTTCACTTGTCCTTATGGACTTTCTCCTTAAAAAGGATGCCATTTGGGTTATGTAATGCTCCAGCGACCTTCCAATGTTGCATGAAGTCAATCTTTTTAGATATGGTGGAGGACACTATTGAGGTGTTTGTGGATGATTTCTCTGTGGTAGGTGACTCGTTTGATGGTTGTTTGATGCATTTGGCCGAGGTATTGAAAAGATGTGAAGAGTGCAATCTTGTGCTAAATTGGGAAAAGTGTCACTTCATGGTGAAAGAGGGTATAGTTCTGGGTCATCGGATTTCACAAAAAGGTATTAAGGTTGATCAAGCCAAAGTTGAGGTAATAAAAAAACTTCCACCACCCATCTCTGTCAAAGGTGTTCGGATTTTTCTTGGGCATGCAAGTTTCTACCGGAGGTTTATAAAAGATTTCTCAAAAATTTCACACCCATTGTGCAAACTACTCGAAAAGGAGTATAAGTTTGATTTTGATGACGCTTGTCTGAGAGAATTTGGAGAGTTGAAAGCCAAGTTAACTTCCACACCTATCATTATTTCACCGGATTGGTGACAACCGTTTGAATATATGTTTGATGCGAGTGGGGTGGCGCTTGGGGTAGTATTGGGCTAGAGGTGAGAAAAGATTCTTCATCTGATTTACTATGCTAGCAAAGCTCTGAATGTGGCTCAAAAGAGCTATATTGTGACTGAACAGGAACTCTTTGTTGTGGTTTTTGCATTCGAAAAATTTAGGTCCTACTTGCTTGGTTCTAAGATCATAGTGCATATTGACCATTCTGCATTGAGGTATCTGACGGCTAAAAAGGATGCAAAACCGAGGTAGATTAGATAGGTGCTTATGTTGCAAGAGTTCAAATTTGAGGTGAAAGATAAAAAGGGGACAAAAAATCAAGTTGTTGATCATTTGTCCAGATTAGAGGAAGAAGCGATGATCAAGTTCGAGGATGGAATTGAGATTAATGATGCATTCCCTAATGAAAAAGTATTGGCCACTTCTTATGATCTTATCCCTTGGTTCGCAGATTTTGCTAATTACTTGGCAAGTTATTTGGTTCCGTCGAATTTGTTATTCCACCAAAGAAAAAAAGTCATGTCTAATGTGAAGAAATTCTTTTAGGATGAGCCTTACTTGTTCCGTATTTGTGCTGATGGGATTATTCGTCGATGTGTGCCCTAGGTTAAGATTATGAGTATACTAGAGGCGTGTCATTCATCTCCTGTTGGTGGGCACCATAGTGGTATCCGAACTTTTCACAAAATTTTGCAGTATGGGTATTACTGGCCTACAATCCACCAAGATGCTCATGATTTTGCCAAGTCTTGTGACCATTGCCAAAGAGAAGGAGGAATTTCAATGAAGTAAGAGCTACCTATGAATCTGATATTGGTGATTGAGTTATTTGATGTCTGGGGCCTTGACTTCATGGGTCCATTTGTAAGTTCACATGGATGAAGTATATTCTTGTTGCGGTTGACTATGTATCGAAATGGGTCCAGGCAATTGCGCTTTCAAATAATGAGGGAAAAAGTGTCACTGCATTCTGCAAAAGAGTATCTTCTCCAGATTTGGTACACCTAGGGCAATTATCAGTGATGGAGGTTCTCATTTTTTAACAAGTTGTTCAAGGCGTTGCTTGAGAAATATGGAGTTCGTCACAATGTAGCTACTCTTTCTCATCCGCAGTCTAGTGGGCAAGTTGAGGTGTCAAATAGAGAGATAAAGCAAATTCTTGCAAAGACTGTAAATGCTAACAGAACTGATTATTCAAGAAGCCTTGATGATGCTCTATGGGCCTATCGCACCGCATTCAAGATCCACATAAGTATGTCCCCCTACTAACTTATATGTGGGAAGTCATGTCATTTGCATGTAGAGTTAGATCATAAAGAAATGTGGGCGCTAAAGAAGTTAAATTTTGAGTGGGGCGCCGCATCAAGATAAATATTGAATGACATGAATGAGCTTGATGAGTTTCTCCTAAAAGCATATGAAAGTTCATCCTTGTACAAGAAGAAGGTCAAGAAGTACCATGATCAAAAGATTGAAAAGCGCGAATTTGTTCTGGGTGATCTGGTGCTCTTATTCAACTCAAGGTTGCACTTATTTCCTGGCAAGCTCAAGTCCAAGTGGACCGGGCCATTCAGAGTCACTCAAGTATTCCCACATGGTGCAGTCGAGCTCGAGAATAAGAAGGAACAAGGTTTAAAGTGAACGGACAAAGGATCAAAGTCTACTTGGGGAAATCTGAGAGTGTGCAAGAAGTGATTGAGGCCTATTATCTTGATACAGTCTGAGTAATCAAGGTGTATGCGTCGTGCCGCGACGTTAAATCAAGCGCTGCTTGGGAGGCAACCCAAGATGTTAAATCTAGCCAACTATAGGATTTTCTTTTCGATTTAGGAGTTTTCTTCTTTCATTATGATTTTTGTAGCTCTTTAGATAAGTGCTTATTTTTATGTTTAAGTGTTGGCTACATATAGAATAGGGTTCGTGTCTAAAAAGTGTCCAGAAATGTAAAAATAAAGTCCTAATGGTTGCTACGTGTGCGGGGACGAAAAGGCAAAATCTGCAGAAACCTTTTGTGTAGTGGTCTACGGACCCCATCGACGGTCCGTTGGTCAATCCACGGACCATGGATGGCGTCCATAGATCCCAGGTAAGTTCTCTAATTTTTATAAGTGTCTGAGTGACCTATGGACCCAAACGACGAGCCGTAGGTTGACCCACGGACCGTCGATGAGGTCTCATGGGTCCAGACTAGAGTTTTTGTCCAACCCGACCTGGACCCTAAATTAATATAACCCTTCAGTTTTAAAACATTCCCTACTTCCATATTTCCCTCCAAACCGTTTCTAACCCTCCAAATACCCATAATCATAAATTAATCACCCCCATATCACTCCCTAATTGATACATATCAATCCTCCATCTCCCTCTTCTCTCCCAAATCATTCCAACACTCCTATCTTCTTCCCCAGGCGATTTCACGGTTCGAGTTTGGTGTCCACGTTGTTCTAGGAGTTTTTGCACTCGATCACACACTCACCATTGTTGTTTACTTGTAAGGTAAGTTGAATTCTCCCAAACTTTGAATAGTTCATAGTTTCATATTGAAATCACAACAATGAATTTGACCTTGGGTTGTTAAATCAAGTGTTTGAATGTTGAATTGTAGTTAGAAACACACTTGGAATGACGGTATGTGAGTGTGTAGTTGATTAATACCAACTAAAAATAATAATAAGCCTAATTGGGAGTTTTTGACTTATGGTTGTTCAATGGTTTTGTGTGAATGTGAATGAAATTGAATGCTCACAACCCTAAGGATAATGCACTACCAAAATATATGTTGAAATGCATGTGTAGGCTTAGTTTGATTGAGTGTTGAAATAGTGCAATACCCACGAGTTCAAGTATGATGCCTAGCACATAACTGATCCACAAGCCCTACCCACGAACCATAGGTCACCCTACGAACTGTAGGTCGGGGACCGTGGATCAACAACACACAAAATTAGTATAAGTCTAGAACTACGATGTAGACTACGATCCGTCATTTGATCGACGGACCATTCTGCACATCTGTGGTTCCCTATCTAGAACCCAAAAATATGACCTCCTGACCTACAGAGGGGACCCACGAGCCGTCGTTCCATCGACGGACCGTAGGTACCCACCGTGGGTCACCAGTTCTGCTATTGCCTAAAATATTTTTGAGTTTTCGTCTGGGTCTGATTCCTGTTCTAAAATTATTTTATGAGTTTTGTTGCCTTGTTTTGGTACTAACTAGTATTCCACAGGTACCATGGCTCCTAAACAAGCATTGATGTACGCTAAGAAGGGAAAATCAAAGTTTGTGGCCCCTTCCCGAAGCCTGTTGGATGAGGACACCGATCAGGAGTACATCCCACTGAACACCAGGGTCTCCCCTACTACCCTAGCACTACTAGGAACAGAGCCCAGCATGTTAGCTCCGACGAGGTCACTACCCCCAGTCTGAGAAGGGGGCCATACAGGTTGGAAAGACAGAGTCTGGCTCCGAGTTGCAGTCCGGCTCTAGTTCTAACGGCAGTCCCACTTCTTCCTCTGATAGCTCAGGAGACAACCCGATACCTACCAGAGTTGAGCCTGCCCCCAATGCCGATGATCCGAACATATGGTGCATTCCGGGCCAGTATCAGTTATACGAGAATGGGACTATGTTGAATGAACACATGAGAATGGCTCAGACTATTACTGAGGAGCGTAGGCTCCTTACTGGCAGCCTCCACACTGCACCAGTTATTCAGGAGCTCTTCCAGAGGCACAGATGCGAGTGGATGGCACGAAGCCCCGGGAACTACAGCGAGAAGATGACTAGAGAGTTCTATGCCTCTTATGCTTCCACCGTTCCGAACTCTATCTCTAAATGGGATAAGCCCGTAGCTGAGCCCCTACTTCAGTCCACATTAGTGCGGGGCTTCCAGGTCAACATCTCAAAGGTCACTATTTCCTGGTTCATATATGGCCCAGCCCACACTCTGCCTATTAATACAGCAGAGTATGACTACCATATGGGCATTGTCTAGAGCGGGTCTTTTTAGAGAGATGCTGATCAGAGAGAGACTTTGCTTCGTTGGATGGCATATCATATTGTTGAGAATGGAGAGCGCATCAGGAAGGCGACTTTGAGATTTGCTGCGAAGTTCTTCTGGCTATTGGTGCGGAATTGATTGTCTCCTACTCAGGCAGACAATGTTGTTACATGGGACCGGGCCGTGATGCTGGCAACAATTATGGCGGGGTTAGAGATTGATTTTTCCCACAACCTAATCGCAGAGATACACGAGAGGGCTTTCAAGACCACCACCACCCTGCCTTTCCCGTGTTTGATTTTCCATCTCTGCAGGGAGGCGTCAGTGCCTATTTGGCATTGTGACAGGTTGCTTCAGGTAACCAAGACTTTGGACATTAGCCTCATTCGGGATGATGCCAACCTTGCTGCACCACGGAGGGAGCCACATGTTGATGTACCACCTTGGGTATTGCTCTTGTTACAGATGCGGAGAAAATGCAGACTGATGACACCACCATTCTAGCCCCTACTGCAGAATCCTGGGGTCCACCCTCTTCGGCCACCAGTCAGACCCCGAGCTCCTCTCGAGCCATTCCCTATTTAGGGTCCACAGTCGTTCCTCTAGCCCGAGTCCAGAAGTTGGAGACATAAATGGCACTTTGTTGCAGCATATAAGGTAGTGGATGAATCATTATATTGAGGAGTCTAAAGTCAGGATGGAGCAGATGATGGATCGAAAGATTCAGGTCGTTCATAAGCGCCTAGATGCTTTCTAGCTGAGAGTCATAGAGAGGCCTTCCCCTATTATTGATATGTCCACCTTCCAGACAGAGTTGGCTAGACTCCGTGCTGATGTTGCTGCCCTCCTAGCCCCTACTGAAACTGCACCATAGGCTGCCCCTACAACGGTGGAGGATGATGTGGTGATGACTGCCTTATTTTGTGATACTATGCCACCACCAGACTCTTTCTGTGTTGCTAGGAAGCGCAACTGCTCCGACTACACTTCCGATGCTGAGGAGGCTCGCAGATTGCAGAAGAAGAAGCAACAGCTAGTCGAGGTAGCCTAGAGGGAGTCCATCCTGGATGAGGAGAGGAGACAGCAGCGGGCCCGTGAGATAGGTGTTGGCCCATCTGGCAGTTTGAGCACTACTGAGGGTGCTACTATAGTTGTTGAGGGCGCTACCGATGGCGTCCCTAGTGTTGATCTAGCGAGCTCCGGGAAATCGGACCCTTTAGCTTCTTGAGAGGTCTTCGGCGCATTTGCGCCACAGGTTTGCTTCACCCTATGCTTTACTTGTAATTTTTGTGCATTGAGGGCAATTGCACCTTATTTTGTTGGGGTAGGCTAATTGGATTGTGAGTGATAGGGTGAAGTCTGAGTAACTGATAAGTCCACGATTTGGACTCATTTAGGGAATCATTTTAATAGAGTTAGTGTCCTCAAATGCATATTTGAGCCAATAACTTATATGAATCCTTGAATTTCAGGTATTTGGATTGAAGAACAAAGCATGGACACTAATGAGCAAAAAAAGTACAAGGCAGATGAAAGAACAAAGAAAATAAGGCCTGAGGATCGCCTAAACCATTGGGCGAGTCACCGAATGGCAATGGTTTCGCCTAATGTTCTAGTGTGCCAAGACCTGAAGGAGAAAATCAAGTCGGCGATAGAAAGTGCAGTCGGCGAGTCACCGAACGGTTCCGCGATGCAGTGCCATATCGCCCAAAGTTATAGAACTTGACGATGTTGAAGGCCAAAGCAGAAAGGTGATGGAATTGACCAAAGGGGGGATCGCCGAGTGGATCGGTGATCCCGACTTATTGCACCGAATAGACCTTCGCAGCACATATTTTGGCGAATATAAATACGTTTTTAAATTCTTATTTTAGTATACAGCTATCAATTTTATCAATGTTTAATCTAGTTTTCAATAGAAAGCTTAGAACTGAGTTTTGAGACAATATTTCCTTAGCTTTGAAGATTTGAAGATTTCCATTTCTGAGAAATTGGAAGTGGGTGTTGAAGATTCTTTCTCTTAGACCTCTGTAAGGACAATATTAATCTTACCCGGTCGATGGAAACACAATTTGGTAACAATTTTTACCTTTTAATGATGTCTAGCTAAAATCCCAATTCTTGGGGTGTGATTATGTGATTATGGGTTGATTTAGCTGCTGGGTATTGCTAATTGATAGTGTAAATGTTGTTTAAAGGTGATTTCATTCAGTAATTGTGTCTTAATCTAAAGGGTTGTAGTTGCAAATGCAACTCTACCTTTGTATTTTTGGCTTGCTCGAGAGAGAGGTTTTAAAACCAAGATTACTGATTTGATGGTCTGTGGGTATTGGGTTGTCATGGGTTTAGCTCGAGAGAGTGAATCTTAAACCCTTTTCCACACATTCAGCTCGAAAGAGTGAATGGACTAAAGCGAAGGTTGTTCTTCATTGCTGCTTATTAGTGTTCGAGAGAAACCAATTTGATTCGGGTTCGAGAAAAAATTTATCTCCACTAAAGTCTAGCTTATTCACTGATTTACAGCTATTCACTATTAATTGCAATCACCCATTTAATGTCTACCTTATCCCATAATCCAATCACATCCCAAGAAGTCGTCTCTATATTTGTTACTTTCGTGTTATTTGTTGTTGTAGCTGATCGTTGAAACCAAATCCTCTTGATGTTTGACACTGGTGTCACCCCTAACTTGAACCATTCTTTTATTCATAAATCTTTTTACCTATGACTGACTTGGACATAGTCATGCTTTTCTATTGATTCTCAAATACGTACCACTCCCTATGGGATTCGACCCCAACTCACTTAGTTGGGTTATATTACTGACTAACGATCGTTGGCACTTAGTATTGGATGAAGTGTCCTGATACGTGAAATCAAAATGGCGCCACTACCGGGGAGTGGTGTTACTTGAGAATTATTAGTTATGTTGAATTTTGTTCTTGTTAGTCATAGTCAAACTTACTTAATTTTAGTTTTGTTTTGTTCATTTGTGTGTTGAAACAGGAAGTATGAGTGTGAACGGCAGCAATGGCAGCCAACTAGGCCATCAAGATGACATCGGAAACCTCAATGATGTCAATTAACCTAATGCTAATGACCCCCATTTTATGGGTGGTATTGGTGCCATTCGCTTGCTTCCGGCCGAAGGGAATGCGGTGTTCCACATCATAAGTACTATGTTGCAGCTCTTGCAATTGAAGGGGTTGTTGAGTGGTTTGGCTCATGAGGATCCCCATGAGCATATTAGAAGCTTTAGGGATGTATGCGGACCGTTCTCCTTCAAGGACATCTCCCAAGAGTTGGTCCGGTTGAGGTTGTTCCCGTTCTCTTTGATGGGGGAAGCGTGTAAGTGGCTTGCTAAATTGCCACGTGAATCAATCACTTCATGGAAGGAGTTGGTTACCGCATTTTAAGTGCGATTTTTCCCTCCTTCGAATATGATGACTCTTCGGGACAGCATTCAGAGCTTCAAGCGTCTGGAAGGCGAGCCAATTCATGAAACTTAGCTGCGATTCAAGAAGTTGGTGCTTCACTGGTCAACTCATGGCTTGCCTAACAACGTGTTGCTGTAGTATTTTTACCGAAGTCTTGACTCGATAAACAAGGGTGTTGCTAGCCAACTTTCTCCGGGAGATTTGATGCAACAACCTTATGCAATAGCAACTCAGCTCTTAAATGGCATGACTACCATAAACAGGGTGTGGTACACCTGTAAAGATCAGGTCTCCCCTCTCACATTTAAATTGACCAAAGAGCAGATGGAGAAACACCAAGAGAGGGACCAGAACATGGCCAAGCATGACACAACTTGACATTTTGTCCAAAAATGTCATGGGAGCTGGTGCTCGAAGTGTCAATGTCGTGGGTGTCAGGTGTGCTAATCCGGATGAAGCCAAGTTTGAGGCTTTATATAATGAAGAGGTGAATTTCCTAGCTAACTAAGGTGGTGGCTATCATTCAAACTACCTGAGGCAGGGTGGTAACCAAGGTTGGATAGGGATGAAGGTTGGAAATATCGTGATCGTGAATGGAGGGATCGAAATCCCAATTGGAAGGATGGGGAGAAGGATAGGTATGTGCCTCCCCACGAGCGCCAAAAGCCAAAGGATTTGGAAGGTGTCCGGTCTGAGGATATGCTCTCTCATATCCTCAACAAAGTTGAAGGGTCGGACAAAACCTTGAAAGAAATGAAAGAAGATGTGTCGACCCTTAGCCAGACTGTTACCTCCCATTCAGTATCGATCAAGCAGTTGGAGACCCAAATGGGCCATATCTCGTCTCATCTAAACCCGACACAGCAGGGGGGTTTGCCTAGTGATACTATGGATAACCCCAAGAATGAGGTTTAAGTGTGGACTTGCATCATGCCACGACGTTAACTAAGGCGCTTCTTGGGAGGCAACCCAAGTTTATATTTGTTTTCTCTTTAAGTTTGAAATAATGGTGTGTTGATTGTGCAGGTTGAAGTGTAGAAAGTGAGAAAGATGAAGATTGGCAAGCTAAAGATCCATTCGGCGCGTCGCTAAAGAGGTCGGCGAGCCTGACCTAGACTGTCGTTGGACTCAAGACATTTTCAAAGTGGAGTCTGTAAAACTCAGCGATCCCAGGAGCAACTTGGCGAATCGCCGACCACGTTGGTGATCACGATCTAATCTGCTGTTTGGACCCCCACATTAACTAGAGATCCTATAAACTTCAGTGAGGTAAGTGACCACCCGGCGAGTCGCCGAGTGGGTCGGCGAGTCGCCGAGTGGGTCGACAAGCACGACTAATGTCGCCAAATGGGTGAGAACTGGACGGTTTTTAAAATGCCAAAGGTTTAAACTTCCAACTCTTTCACTTTCCCTCACTTTTAATCTTCCCAAACTCACACCCGCACATTAGTTTCTATATTTCTTGCATTTTTAGAGTATTTTAGTCGTTGATTTGTGCTCGGATTGGATTACATTGCCGCTTAGCATTTCAATATTATTTTAATCAGTATCTAAGGTTGGTTTTCTGAACCCTGAGTTTATTTGTATCCAATTTGTACTCATTTGCAAAGATCTTATCTTATTGAAGTGTGTTGGGCCTCTCTGATCTTAATTATGTTTGTCTATGCCTGTGTTAATTCGATAATCTTGCCCTTAATGCCTTTAATGTTGAATTCCCGTAATTTGGTTTCTTAAAATTGGTTCAATCTTGTGCGGTTGTGCTTGCATGTTGTTGAGTCTAGTCGGGTGAAGTCTAAGTAACCCGTAGTTGTGCCAAAATGACGTAATTTTCCCAATGATAGAGAGGGTTACGTCATTCTTAAGGGCAAAATTCGTCAAATGGCCAAATTTGGAAAAACCGGGAGAAGTCTGAGTATCACAGGGTAATGGGTGTAATGGGTTTTAGTTTAATTTGATTTGTGTATGCTTTGATTTTGTTTTCGGGTGTTGCAAGGTTGAATTCGAGAAGTTAGGTTGAAAGTAGGCACGTTGGGTCGTTTCTGGGTCGAGCTCGCCGAAGTTCCCCATCTCACCTTTAATTTGATGCTATACTTTGAGTTTGATTCTGTAACTTTCCGCGAAGAAGCTTGAGGTCACCGAAGGCACTCAGCGACTCACCGAAAGTCTTCTTAATCTCCCTTTGTCTGCACCCCTATACCTTAAATTGCACTGTAACTTTCGGCGGGGTAAGCCTTGCTCGCCGAATGATGTCGAAGATTCACCGAAAGGCTTTCCCATCGCTGACTTGCCAAATTTTTCTGAGAATTTAAAGCCAATCCTTTCGGCGAGCCCAATCTATCTCGCCAAAGTGATTCGGCGACTCTATCTATCCGCAACTGTGTTTTTGTGCATCTAATTGAATTGTTTGTAACTTTTCTTGATGCTTTGCAGACATGGTTAGACCGAAAGTTGCGGGGAGAAACATGCCAACCCGAAAGAAAACTAAGGGGATTTCACTCAATGAAGATCCAGCTGCATCCAGGGGCAAGGCCACCAAACTTCCCACAACTGGTATAAAAGGCAAAGGACTAGAGAAGACACATGTGTCACCGGAGGTCAGCTCCGATAGTGACGGCATCTACGCCACTCACTTCACCACTATTGAGAGTGAGGGTGAGCACCAAGAACCTCAGAATGTAGCTTCTGATGATGATGATGAGTTGATAGCAGCACAGAGGGCAGAGATGCAGTCCAAAAGGATGAACGATCCGTCTAGGATCAGGACTCCTCATCCCATCACTTCCTCTTCTCTTGTACCAGCACAAGTAGTTATGCTTGCACCACCAGTTCAGGGTCTTCCCCCCCAAGTTTATGAACAGATTAAAGACTGAGGGGCTGAGGAAGATTATTGAGGAGAAGCGTCTATCCACTGATGGGGTGATTGATAGGTACCAAGAGATTATGAGTTGTCTCAAGACTCATAATTTCCAGATCTTCACCAAGCCCTGTGGCCCATATATTCCAAATTGGGTCCGGGAGTTTTACGCTTCTTATGGGGCCTTGATACCACAGAGGAAAAAGCAGGCAACAACATTCAAATCGGTTGACTATGTAGTTGTCCGAGGAAAGAAGGTCAAGTGTGATAGTGAGGCTATTAATGCTTGTCTTGGATTGTCCCGATGACATTGATGACAAGTGCCAGCATCTGATTAGGACAAAGACTCTGGACAATATGAAGAAATAATTGCCCTGCTCATATCAGACGGTACTCCCAAGTGGCTGGAAATCGTAGCATTGATTGGAAAGAAAGAACTCAAATTAGCGGCCCGGTTCTGGTTTGGCTTCATCAGCAGTACTATCATGCCATCCCAGAATTAGTCAATTCACAGCCTTGCCAAAGCATCCTGTCTAGGCTGCATCTTTGATGGGACGAGGATCAATCTGGGGATGATTATGGCACAGGAGATGGTCATGAGGGCCAAGCAACGCTAGACCTCACTTCTCTTTACGATGTTGATCACCAAGTTGTGCAGACGAGCTTAGGTTCCTAGAGATGAAAAGAAGGATGTGGAAGTGATTCCCACATCCTCTATTGATATTCGGAGGATTGAGGTAGAATATTTAAAGAATGAGGCGGAAAAGAAGAAGAAGGCAGCCCCGGTGGACTCTTCCCTGGTTGTGGACACAAACTCACTACCTGCAGAGGCATCTTTGCCTACTCTGGCCCCTGGGCCTTCAAGTACTTCTTGTATTGTACCTTCTAATATCCCTAGTTCTTTTGTTGTTGCACTGCCTCCTAGACCTGTTGATGTTGTTGTTTCCCGAACCCTACTCACTCAGGCTGCATTACTCCGGATGGGCAGCTTTTCCATTCTGCCGATCGTCGTGCTGCCAGACTCGAGGCCTCTATTCCGGGCATAATTCAGACTGCACTGGCTGATGTTGTGATACCATTGAGCACTACCATTGATTCCCTTGCATCTAGGATAGCAGTGTGTGAGCGTGGCCAAGGGGCCACTAAGGAGGTGTCAGCTTTAAAGACCGATATTGTTGTGTTGAGGAGTGATGTGGATTAGCTAAAGTCCACCAGCATGTCCATGATTTTCGGGACAGTAGAGATCCCAGATGTACCAGATATGCCTCCGTCTACCACCAAAGATGAGGTTAGAGTTGAGGAGACAGTTGATCCCTAGTCTGAGGCAGAGACGGATGAGGAGATGCTTGAGGTTGCTGAGGAAGCTTCGTATGATGGCCTTACTGAGACTGAGGAGGACATGGTAGATGCAACTGTGCAGGCTTCTTTGGTGGATACACCCTTGGCAGACCCTAGTGCAACTGCTGCTCCTTCTGAGGTGATCCCGGGCACTAATTCCCAAGTCCAGATTGATGCATCGGGCACTGATACTAAGACAGATGGAGCGATTGTTTAGACAGGATCCCTCTTTACCTCCCTCTCTATCTTACTTTATTTTGACTTTTGGATATTTTTGCTTGCATTTGAGGACAAATGTTTTTATTTGTGATGGGGTGAGGCCCACCTTTTGTGACCTTTTATGACTATGGTTTTGTGTGTATATTTGGGTTTTTGAGCTATAAATTGTGTGTTACACTACGTTTGTGGATGATTGAGCTTGTGGCTCCTTGTTTTGAATGGTAAATGATTTTTGGACCCTTCCAAAAAATAAAAGTATGTCATCTCTTGTTTGTGTTTAACTGTGGATGTTCTCTTGCAAATTTGAGTATCGGTTTTGATCAATACCGATGACTTGAATAGTGCTCATAATCAAACAAAAATGAATGTGCGGCTACGATGAGGTCAAATGAAGTTGCATAGACAATATGTGAAGTCTTTGCATCTCGTTGTGACTAGCCAAGTATCAAATTGAGTCTCTTGTGATGAATATTGCACACTAGCGAAAGTGTCGAGTCTTGTATGACATTGGTGTCAATGCCTTGTGTGATGAGCTTACCGTGAACCATGTGTGATGACGCCTAGAATTTGCCCCATTGGTCCGGCTGACTAAGTGATGCAATCTCTTGATATGATCTTAGGAAACTTTGAAGAGTGAAACAATTTGACATTATACCTCTTTTTGTGGCCTACCTTGTGAATGTGTGAATTCCGCTTGAGCACCCCTTGAGCCTTAACCTTTTCTTGGAAGAAACTTGCTGAAATTGTGACATTTCTTGATCCATTACCCATAATCCTCATGATTTGTGTTTTGTATGAATTGCCAACTTAGGCCAAAAGCCTAGGTTAGGGGTGTGGTGAAAAGATAAGGTAAATCAAGAAGTGCAAGAAAGTCCCCTTTGACCCATGGTTTTGAGAAAAATGGAACCCCTCCATACAACAAAAATAGAAAATGAAAAAATAAAAAAAGAAAAAGAATGAAAAAGTTGTGAAATAAAATTGTGAAAATGCAAGAAGGAATGGGGTTTCCAATAGTCCATGGAAAGTGAATAATGGGAGGACTAGTGAGCACGAATGTAAATTATGAAGAAAAGGAAAGAAAGTGTTGTTCACATCATATTTCATGAGGATTACAGCCATTGAGCCTAAATGACCACAGATTTTCACTCAGCCACGTTGCAAGCCTTGAAAAGACCTTTTTTATCTTAAGTGAGCTGAGACAAATTGTTGATTGGAAAATAAGGGCAAACCTATGGGTGAAATCATGCATTGTGTTCATCTTTTTTATTGTGAGCATTGCATTTGATTCCGGAGCTTTAAATTGTGAACCATTGTGTGTGAATATGGAATCATTCTTTGTGTGAGGGCATTTGAATACCTTTGTTGAGCTTGAACTTGCATTTGAAGCAAGTAGTGTGAACTTGAGAATCTTTGATGGTGGTGAGTCACAACTTGAATCTTTGAGTGCACAATTGATCTTTGCATGAGTAAGTTGAGTCTTTTTGTATGCATTCATGATTGAGTCTTGTGTAGCACTGTTTGAGACATCCTTTTTGAACTATGGAACTTGAGTTTTACTTGAGAACAAGCAAAAGTTTAAGTTGGGGGTGTTGATGAGTCCACGATTTGGACTCATTTACGGATTCATTTTAATAGATTTAGTTTCCTCAAATGCATATTTTATGCCAATAACTAATGTAAATCCTTGAATTTTAGGTATTTGGATTGAGGAATAAAACATGGACACTAATGAGCAAAAAAAGAACAAGGCAGCTGAAAGAACGAAGAAAAGAAGACATGAGGATTGCCTAAACCATTGGGAGAGTCGCCGAATGGCCATGGTCTCACCTAATGTTCCAGTGTGTAAATCCCTGAAGGACAAAATCAAGTCGGCAATAGAAAGAAGCAGTCAGCGAGTCGCCGAGCGGTTCCGCGATGCAGTGCCATATCGCCCAAAGTTACAGAACTTGAAGATGCTGAAGGCCAAAGCAAAAAGGCGATGGAATTGACCAAAGGGCGGATCGCTGAGTAGATCGGTGATCCCGACTTATTACACCAAATGGACCTTCGCAGCACATATTTTGGCGACTATAAATACATTTTTAAATTCTTAGTTTAGTACACAATTATCAATTTTATCATTGTTTAATCTAGTTTTCAATATAAAGCTTAGAACTGATTTTTGAAACAATATTTCCTTAGCTTTGAAGATTTGATCATTTCCATTTCTGAGAAATTGGAAGTGGATGTTGAAGATTCTTCATCTTAGACCTTTGTAAAGACAATATTAATCTTACCCAGTTTATAGAAACGCAATTTGGTAACGATTTTTACCTTTTTATGATGTCTAGCTAAAACCCCAATTCTTGGGGTGTGATAATGTGATTATGGGTTGATTTAGTTGTTGGGTATTGTTAATTGATAGTGTAAATGTTGTTTAAAAGTGATTTCATTCAGTAATAGTTTCTTAATCTAAAGGGTTGTAGTTTCAAATGCAACTCTACCTTCGTGTTTTTGGCTTGCTCGAGAGAGAGGTTTTAAAACCAAGATTACTGATTTGATGGTCTGTGGGTATTGGGTTGGCATGGGTTCAGCTCGAGGGAGTGAATCCTAAACCCTTTTCCACACATTCAACTCGAGAGAGTGAATGGACTAAAGCGAAGGTTGTTCTTAATTGTTGCTTATTGGTGTTCGAGAGAAACCAATTTGATTCGGGGTAAATTGTTAGAGAGAAAATTTATCTCCACTAAAGTCTAGCTGATTCACTGATTTACAGTTATTCACTATTAATTGCAATCACCCATTTGTCTACCTTATCCCATTATCCAATCACATCCCAAGAACCCGTCTCTAAATTTGTTACTTTCGTGTTATTTGTTGTTATAGCTGATAGTTGAAACCAAATCCCCTTGATAGTTGACACTTGTGTCACCCCTAACTTGAACCATGTTTTTATTCATAAATGTTTTTACCTATGACTGACTTGAACATAGTCATGATTTTCTATTAATTCTCAAATACGTAACACTCCCTATGAGATTCGACCCCAACTCACTTTATTTGGGTTATATTACTGACTAACGATCGTTGGCACTTAGTATTGGATGAAGTGTCCTTATACGTGTAATCAGTAACCCAACTCATAATCCTCCTTTGGGTTTTCTTGCCTATGTTCTTTCCCCCAAATGACTTATTACTTTTATATTGAACCGACATGTTAGGAATGTATGTGTAGAATTAAGTAGAAAAATGAAGGCATGACGGTATAAAAAGCATGAAATTGATACCCGTCCAAAAATTGTGAAATGTGCTAGATCTAATGGCTGAATGAGTTGAATATGTTGGATCTTCATATGACATGATATGGAACCGGTAGGATAGCATGACTTAAGCTAAAACTTGAACTGGTAATTTAATAATTTGTTAATGAAAAAATGTGCCAAGTGTGTGTGAGAAAATCTTGAATGTTCATACAGTGTGTCAATCTAAAACTTGCCCCGTTGGTCCTTCTAAGATAATCTAGGCTAGAAGTTGGGAAATGATCATAGGCCCTTGCTCAAATTAAGTCCACTCAAGCCAGAAATGATTCAACCAAAAGAAATAAAAGTTCCTTTTGATCCAAATGTTTGAGCCTAATGTATACCACTTCTTTCAATACACCTAATTCACTTTCCCTAAAAGATTGTTTTGGCCCCGGTCACTCCTTGGACATGTGCACCTTGACTTAGGGAAAAAGCCTAAGTTGAGGGTGGCTAATTCAAAAAGTTACCTTAAACTTGGCCCTGTTCCGACATCAGATATTGTGCACCTCAACTCATGCAAATTACATAAGTTCAAGCTGGCTATGAAAGAGGAAACCGAAATCAAAAGGGTATGAAAGGAGTTTTGTGTAGAAAAAAGAAAGAGAAAAGAAAAGAAATAAAAAGATGTGATTGAAGTCAAAAGAAACAAAAAGAACAATGAAAAAGATGTTGAAGAAAACAAAGAACATGAAGAATGTGACAAATAAGAGTGATAAATACAAAATCACATCTGTATTGAGAAAAGTCAAGGGAAAAAGCAGAAAATAAAAAGATGTCAAGAATTGGTTGAGAGAAGAGGTAAAAAGCCAATGTAATGTCAAGGAGGCCAGAAAGTCACTAAACAGTACCCAAATGTATCCTACCTAACCCTAAGCCTATGTTTGGAGGACCAATCACTTAGGGATACCTAACATACCAACTTTGCATGTAAAACACTAGGAAAGGATTACCGCATTAAGAGCTTGTGGGGAACACATACACCCTAGTTTCTTTCTCATATTGATAAATCAAAGTTTAAATTGTGTTCACTTATTACTTAAGCATTCTATACTGTTTCTTACTTACAAAATCACCTTGTTTACTTTTCTCATAAATAATTTGGCTAAACGGAAATAATAGTGAGTTAAAGTTAAGTCTAAATCATATTCCTCGTGGGATCAACCCCAACCTACAAGTTTGGTTCTTTTACTTGATAACGATCGCTTATACTTCTTTAGGGAGGTGTAATTTGAGCGTATCACATAGTTGGCTCATATTCGGGATGTTGATGTCGAGTCTCCCTCTTTTGAGTCTATTCCTGCAGTGTCTGAATTTAAGGAAGTGTTTCCTACTGATTTAGCTTGTATGCCTCCAGATAGAGATATAAATTTCTGCATTGACTTGGAACCTGGCACTTGCCCCATCTCCATTCCTCCTTATCACATGGCTTTGACAGAATTGAGAGAGCATAAAGCTCAAATCCAGGAGCTTCTTGATAAAGATTTCATCTATCCTAGTGCTTCCCAGTGGGGTGCTCCTGTCTTGTTTGCTAAGAAGAAGATGGTAGTAGGAGGACTGGTGATTTTATTTTAAGCCATAACGGAGTGGATTGATACCGAAATGACAAGCTTATGGATAAATAAACCCCCATTGAGTATACTTGAGTGAAGGCAATTGAATTTTTTAGTAAGAAAGTGCGTATAAAATTAGATTAGTCCTTTGAATTTGATTGGTTTACCTGATTTTAAGGTGTCATGTCGATGAAAAGGTTGACTTCGTAGTGATAGCTAGGGCTAACCGAGCATAATAGTAGTAAGAGTTCGTGATGCATTGTGATGTAATGCAACTATATAATAAGACTGTTGATTAAGCAAGTTTTGTATAGTAATTACGACTTGTGAGTATCTAAGGTTGTAGTTTTCTACTATTTTGTGAGTAACGTGCTTGTATGGAATGTTTTAAGAGATTGTGGGACACCACTCGAATAGAATTTAAAGAGCTAAAGTCATAATGAAGAAAAAAATAGTGGGATGTAGTACAGCCTTCAGAGAGAGGCGAGAGCAAGAATATTTTATTTGATTGCACAGGCTAAAGAGGTATCTTCAGAGGGGTATATAATTGGGTTCAGAGACGTGTGATTTCATTCATACAGGTTGCAATTCTTGATCACAATGTCCGAAAGCTGAGGACCAAGGAGATAAAGTCCATGAAAGTTCAATGTAAGCATCGTCCAGTTGAGGAAGCTACTTGGGAAACCGATAAGGACATGCGAGACAAGTATCCCCAGCTATTCGACGATTCAGATACTACTCTACTCTTACCTTAACCAAGTTTTTCCTAGTTTATCACTCGGGGACGAGTGATGGGTAAATTGGTATCTATTGTAATGAATTGTTCTCGTCATTATTGAAAAGTCAATAGGGAAAGAATTTGGGCCAGAAAACTTTGGAGCAGTGACTTGGAAATTTCTAGCCTAGTCTAGATTTGGATGAAATTTGAGTCAGATAAGGTCTAGGGAAATCTGGTAATGAATGGGAGATTTAATTATGAATTTGATCACATAAGTGGATAGCCAAGATGTTAAGGAGCTTGTACATCTTTACGGAATCGAATTCGGGCGAGTAGAACTCCTGAAACTGATCTTGGCTTGAAAGGGTAGTTTTTTAAACGTCAAGGGTTGAAGGTGTGTTGTGAAATGGGAACTTGGAACTCAAGTTTCGACCTTCTGTCTCCGTGCAAGCCGCCAGAGAGGGGCTGCTATAGCGGGATGAGTCCTGCTATAGCAGGACATTCATGTTTGTGTGATATATGTCGGTAATTGCTTCATTGTAATGTATACATGTATGTGAATGAGGCACTGTGGATCAAACCCAATGAAATCAGTATGAAGGAACAATTTGCATGCCATGAACCAATAATTGATTTTATGATTATGAGTATGTACATTATGGGTGTGATTGTGATTGTGGTTGTGCTGATTGGATCGGGTGTCACGTTCCGACACATACATTAGATCGGGTGTCATGTTTCGACACATACATTGGATCGGGTATCACATTTTGACACATATATTGGATCGGGTGTCACGTTTCGACACAAATATTGGATGGGGTGTCACGTTCCGACACACTAACAATTTGGGTGTGTGTTCCATGAGAGGACCATTGTACTGTCGTATCTACTTGTTATTGAGAATGTGGAATTGTACATTACTGTGTTGTGATTGCTTGTATATGTTTGCTTACTGAATATCCGCGTGATCATACCAGTACACTGTGGTTGTGTACTGATATTGCACTTGCTCGTTCTTTGTTGAGTACCGGGCATCTTCAGGCAGCTACTGATAGACCTCAGCTAGGAGATCAGCGATCGAGACAGGATTTCAAGGGTGAGCCAGTTCTTTCAGGCTGCCATGGAATTCTTCATTTTTGTTTAATCCATTCTCTTTGGACTCAAACTAGTGTTTAGATATTTCCTATATTTGGTTAGGGTTGTACCCCTTTTTATTAGACTTGTTGCACTGTAGATGTTTTGGTACAATGACTTTCAGTTCTAGGGGTTAACTTTCGCAATAGTTGTTAGTTGTTTATTTGAACTTCCGGAGTTTATGGGAACTCCGTATTTCTTTAGTCATTTAAACCTGCTTCTGTATCTTTAAATGCTTAGTTTTGGTTAAGGTTACTTAGTCTGGTTGTAGTAATGGTTCTCCCACCAGAGGGTTAGTGTGGGTAACAATCACGACGGTCTGCGTCGTGACACTATCCCCCCTCAACTATGTAGTTAGATAGCTAATTGGAGTAGGCGATTAGAGGTCGGGAGACCATGATCATAAAATCAACCCTTTAAACAGTAGTTAATTCATGCATGAGATGTGATACATGAAACCCTATACATGTTGCAACCCTGGAATTTTCCAAATCACTTTAAGTAATTTTATTATTTCATTCCTGCATTCTTTTCTTTTTGAATAAAAATCAAACATTTTTAGCACTCTTAAATAAATAATTAGACTAGTATAATTTAGTAAATAGTTAATTGACAAGTCCTTTGGGTTCGATAATTCGGTTCTTTTAAGAGCCATTATATTAATTGCGCAACTATGTACACTTGTGTGTGCAATTGGGAGCAACAAGGGGTATAAATATTTTTTTACAGAAGACAATCAGATTAAAAGAAGAGTTGCAAAAAACAACAGTTCATAGAAACAAAGAAACCACAATCACACCTCAATTGCAAATAAGATAGGATTGACTATATGAATTATCACTGTTCCATTTAATCTCATCCCATGGCATGAAATAGAAAATCAAAAAACACTTCCAAAAAATTATCAAGATTGAAAACAAGAATATATAACAAAACCGGATATGCTATCATTCTTAAATTGTTTAGGATCTCTTTGGAAAGCTACATGTTAAATACAATTAGTGTAATTATCATCCTTGTAATTATACAATTACACAACCTAATATGTCACGACCCGAGCCTACACCCTGGACGTGGCCGGCACTCAAGAACCATCGTTGGTCCCCAAGCGAACCCTCATCCTGGGTGACTACAAGGGGAAGACTAACTTAAGCATACATCAGCATCAAATTGAAAAAAACGTTTGAAAACAGTTTATTGAATCCCAAAACTTTGTTGAATATACTTAGTATGTAACATTAGTTTAAATAAAATATCTGAAACTAAAAGACTCCAAAATTGTCTATCTATGAAGCCTCTACTATTAAGGAAGGATGTCGGGACGAAACCCATTACACCTCAAAACTACTAACTGGAAAGTAACTGTGAAGTCCTGTGGAATACAATGAGGCTTACCAAAGATAACTGGAGTGTAGAATGATCTTAACGAAACGTTTATTGATTATCATAATCAACTATATTTGCATCATAAAAGGATGCAGGTCGAATGACATCAGCACATGAAATGTACGAGTATGTAATATAGCTGAGTAAACAAATAACTGAACTGAATGACTAAAAGCAACTCAACTGAATCAATACATGAACATGAAGCGAAAACCATTTAAGTTTTACAATAAAATATACAATGAAAGCAACATGAAAATAATATACTTTACTTGTGGGGAGTTTCTCTAACCGATAACCATTACTATGAGTCTAGCAATGATACAACCCCCTGCCGCACGTTGCAAGGGCCCATCCTATACCTTTCCGGGGGTATAGGATGATATTGTGACTATGGATCCATCTAATTAGCCTTCTCAGGGGCAGTGAGGAGTCGCATGAAGAATCAATGATATTTTATCCTATCCTAGTTATATAGTTCTATGGGACTTCCGAATCATAAAAGACTCTAACCCAACTCGGTGCTCGATACTACTTCCAAAATAATTAATATAACTTTGTGCTCAATTCAACCATTTCAAAGAATGGACTTCTTACATTACTTGAAATACTTTTCAAAACATGAGACGTGTTAACCTTCTTGAAAACATGCACTTATGAACCTATCTTTCAAGTCCAATAATTAACATAGGTACATATGTATATGTATATATATGAATAAAATAACATTAGAAACTCTTAAGTCTTTATAATAGAACCTTTAAACTTTTTTCTCAAAACTCATATTTACTTCCTCAAAAACTCAGTTTAAAACTCAAGTGTTGGCTTTGAAAAACTTCTCAATATTTATAACTCAAAATAGGGTTCATGCTGAATTATAGACATGCACAAATCAACTCAAGGATCTCAATAAAAATATAGAAACTCAATACTTAGGAATAGAATTTCAAGAACTCAAAATCAACTTATCTAAAGAATACTCAAATCTAGGGGTAGAATTATAGATTTCTCTTCTACTGATCATATGAAAGTAGACGTAGGGCGTGAGGACGAACTAGTCCAATACTATGATAGCCTTACATACTTGGAAGAACAAGGTTCTTGAAGAATCTTGAAAAACAACTTGATTAGAAGCCTTGAAACCGTAGCTTGAAGGAGAAAGATCAAGAAAACCTTTCTTGAGATTCTTGAATTAGTTTCTTGAAATCTCTATGACCAAGAATTATGATTTTCATTAGTGGTTCATAATTGTATGGAGGAATTTGAGTTGGAAAAAAATGAAATTCTTGGAGAAGGACTTACCTTGAAGAAGAATCTTGAAAAAGATTGAAAGAATCTTGAATGGAATCTTCTACTTTGATTTTTCCTTAGGATTTTGAGAGAGAAGAGAATGATGGATTAAAAGATGAAAATCTAATTGTTTTGTGCCTTTTATTATTCAAGAAATTCGTTTGGGGTTTTCTTGGAGGTAAAAAGACAAAAAGATCCTTTTTTAATGTTTTCTCGTCGGCTAATTCGTCACTGCACTGTATCAATTAGTAAAATGGTCATAACTTTTTACTCAGAAATTGATGACGCGAAATTGGTGGCATTGGAAGGAGGATTCAAATACCTTTAATTTGATAGGTTATGGGTCACGTAACTCTTTATATTCTAAGAGATATGGTCGTTTGAAGTTGACCCAAGAGAATCTTACATTAAAACTTAATCGATAAGGAAATTTTCAACTCAACTTTGTGTTAGGAGTTTCTAGTGACCTTAATTGATATCCAAAATCATTATCACACTAAATAATTTACCTTTAAACATATGGGCAATTTAGGGATCACCCTATGTGACCCTACAAGTGAATGAAGAATGGTTCGAGTCTTAACTTAGAAATTTTCGGGGTGTTACATAATAACTACTCAATATAGTAATTATAATAACCTATTTATTTTTCATAATCTAATTACAATGTAACTAAAGGTGTATTGTTTGGTTGCACAAGCACAATTACACAGTTAAATTAATTTTGAAATAAAACTAATCATAAAAACATTGAAGTTAGTATTTGACAAATATGTGTCTTTATAAATGACATTAAATAAGGTATTTAAGATACATACAGTTTTTTTTTAAAATATACTAATTAATTATTATATATTTGTAACTAATAATGTAAAAAAAATGATAAATGATTTTCCAGTTAATAAAATTTTAATTCAATTACTTTTAATAAGTAAAAGAACACGTTTTATAAGAACATCATGAACGACTTACTTGGCCAAAGGACATAATTTACAAATATAATGTCATAACATAACAAAAATGTTTGGCACAAAATAATATATCAATTATACTACAAAATAATTAAAACTGAAACTATAAGCTAATATATAATCCAATTTTTAACATAACACTATTATTTTAAATTCAACATAATAAAAAACAAGTTTCAACATACCTTAAGTACATATAATTCAAAAATCAAAAGAAAGGAAAACTTAAAGTGTCTAATCTCACTTAATGAAGAAATTCTACTTTAATAACTATCACTCATTAAAAGTCAAATTTGTAAATGGCACATCTCTCTAATATTAGGAGGTGTAATTTAAAAAATATAATAGGAGAAGAAAAAAAATCACATGTCAGCACCACAAATTTTTACAATTTTAAATAATAAATAATTACATATTATATAACTAATTAAACATTATAAATATAAAATTTGAAATAAAAATAGACACATGTCATCAACTTAAAAAAAAAATGACAACTGTCAACATTTTTAAAAAAAAGATTTAATATTTTTTTTAAATCCAATTTATAAATTAGTAAAAAAAACATTTTTTTAAAAAGGTTGAAAATTTACTTTCATGATAAATATTTAACATAATGCTAAAAACAGATTTTTTAAATAATTAAAATTATTTTTAAAAATGATTTTAAATAAATTCTAGAAAATAGGGAATAACTATATTTATTATTAAAATTTAAAAAGGTTAAAAAAATATTGGAGTTCAAATTTTTTTTAAAAGAGAAAATTTTACTTTCATGATAAATGTTTAAGATAATGTTGCTGAAATTTAGGATTTACAAAGTTATAATTATCTATTTATTTTGTTTTAAAAACACAAAATATTTAATAAGCATGTATGTGATTCCCTTTTTTACGGAAAGTTATCATATATTTTTAATGCGAAATATTTTAACTATCATTCCACAACTTCTAAATTCAATATTTTAAAAATAATAATAATAATTCACTATTATATTAAATAAATAGATTACTGCATTAATATATAAAGGTTTAATATTAACTAAACATGATAATTAATGTATATATAAAATCCTCGATGAGAAAAACTAATAAAATTATATGTATTTTGTTACTAAGGCTTGTGGGGGTGCTACGCCACCCACGAGCTTTGGTTGAAACATAATGTACGTATAGGTGTATTTATGTACGATGTGTATAAATAAACAAATGGCACCCACAGAACCAAAAGGTGAGGAGGTGCCACTAGTAAAAGGCGTGAATCCCACCTTTCAGACGCGGGATCGAATCTGGGAAGTGACCTTTTTTAAAAATAAAAAAAACACTTGCAGCCTCGAATAGATGAGGAAATCAGGTTCAACAATGCATATTTTGAAGATCATATTTCCTTTTTTGTTTTTAATACTAGTTGGCTTAGTTTTAATTAGTAATTATTGTTGACTAATTTAATTTATTGATCTTTGATTTTTTATAATTTGTTATTAGTTATTTGTTTGATAGAGAAGTGTTAAAAATAGCTTTAAACTATGTCACATTGAATAAAAATATTCTCTATTAATAAATGTCGGATCGGTGAATAAAAATATTATCTATGTCATAATCTTATACTAACGGACATACATGTGTCATATTCTCAACATTGAGTCTTCCGTTAGAGTGAAGGGCATATATACTCTAGTTTTTGAACGATAGGGGCACCAATGTCCCAAAACTATGAGAGAGGTATATGCATACCATTTATAAGTCCTTTTTCCCTTTATAATATTAGTAAATTATTTTTAAAAAAAGTTATGCTTTATGGATTTTGTGCGGAATCGAAACTAAGGTTGATTTAGTGATCTAATCAATGTGTCTACTTGGCACCCAGGAAGTTCAAATCCTAGATCCGCCTCTATTTATGTGATTGCATTCATGTTGGGTTGTTAGTATCTCTCCTACTCTATTCATGCTAGCTTGAG
The DNA here is from genome assembly GCA_036250405.1 of Solanum raphanifolium. Classification (NCBI taxonomy): domain Eukaryota; kingdom Viridiplantae; phylum Streptophyta; class Magnoliopsida; order Solanales; family Solanaceae; genus Solanum; species Solanum raphanifolium. The sequence goes on along the minus strand of JAJOOE010000478.1, from coordinate 9,589 downwards.
TCCCATTCGAGGACGAATGTTCCCAAGGGGGAGATACTATAACACCTTCAAATTTGGCAAGTTTGATTGGGAGAGGATATTGCTGAAAAAGGTGGTGGTGAAGTGGTCATAGGCTGATGTATGGTCTGTCGAGAGGTGAACAACCCATAGATCGAGCCGTGGAGCTGAGCCAGTGTTGGAAAAGTTTAGGGCTGGTTCAACGGGTGGGTTCACGGACTGTGAAGTGGTCCACGAACCATGGAACTTTCCATAAACTAGACCCCCAAGGACTCATGCAAAGATGACCCTTTAAGATCATCTTCATGGACCTTCGCACTGGAACCCATCAGCTTTTAAGTCAAGGCTATTTTAGTCTTTTCCTATGCATCTAATACATAATATATGTCGTTTTGACCCCTATTCTAAGACTTATACAAGTATTTTAAGTCTTAAAACTACCCATTCTAAAATCATTCTCCTAAATTCCAAATTCCCTCCAAGTTGTTTCTCCAAATTTCTCTCTCAAGCAAAGGAAGAAGCAACTAAGGTTTCGTTTCCAGGTTTTCAATTCACCATAGATTTTGGAGTTTGATCATCAAGGTATGTTAGTATTCAACTATGAAGTCCTTTCCTCCATTGAGTCCCCAAAGATCCCAATTCTACAAGTTCAATTTTCAATTCAAAGTTAGGATTTTATTCAATCTTCATGAGTTCTTCTAAATTATGATTTAATTGCTTAATTTCTATCTTCTAATGCATGAATTGAATTATTTACATAGTTTTGAGTTGAATTCATATGAACTCATGCATGATCCATGATTTTAACTATGAATACACGATGAAGCTTATGAACTATGAATTTATGAAGATATGCGTGCTTTTATGAAATTTACGTATATGACTTGAGGATTCTTTTATATGAAAGTATCAAGGATATTGTGAAAGGTATTTCTCACATAGGGATTCATAAGAGTTTTCTCAGTTAAGTTTAATCAAGATTTAAAGAGCTATTCTAAATTTCTTTAGCTTGGATTGGTAGCTTAATTCTGCCTTTCCTGCATGGATGATGAAAGGAATATGATTAATGACTATTCCATGGGATTTTACTTAGCACCGAGAGGATATTGAGATGGAGGTTCTCCTGTTAGTAGAGATTGGTTCCCTAGTAGCAATCTCTTTGTCTCTAACTACGTGCCCCATAGGAGTTGTCTTAAGTAACATAGCTAGTGAATCCATGTAAGCTAGAAGTTTATGGTCCTTACCTTGGCAAGTAGGACATCTCTTTTCAGTGTGAGATAGACAGCAGATTCCATATTTTAGCTCACATGGTCTATGTCGATTAATGGTAAACATCCACAATAATGAACTAGGCTACTTTCAAAGTATCTTACAAAATGTTTTAATATGATAAGCTTGCATTGACCATGATTATGACTTGTGTTTTCTAAACATCTTATCTTATTCTTTAGCTTGGTCATTGCATGTCATGAAAAGTACTTTTAACATGATTTCATATCTTTTGTGTATTGCGATCATACTTAGTACATTCCATATACTAATGCATACTTGTGCGTAAATTGTTTCAATAATGTAGGGTCCGACGCTCCTACCTCGCATACTTGTGGCTTGTTGATCTCCCTTGACGATTCGAAGATTGATGAGTCCTCGTGTTTTGAGGACCAAGACACTTTTATAGCTTTTCTTTATCTCAATTTTTAGACATTTTATGTGGTGTATGGGTTACTTTCCAACCCCTTCTTTTGATAAATTAGATGGCTTGTTGAGAGTATGTTAGACTTCCGCTTTGTCGAACTCTTTTATGATATAAGAATGCTTCTTTTGAAATCTTTATTTCTATAATATTGTATGATGTATGCTAAATGACTTGTGTAGGCCCTTTCGGGGTTTTATATGTCATGTTACACCTAGGTATACTTTGGGTCATGACACCGAAGAAATTCAACGCTTGAGAAGATACTAGTTGGCAGGTCCTAGCTATGCGAGAAATCTATCAGCGTGATATGGCCCTAAATGATAAGGAGAAAATGAAGAGAAGCATCCTAGAGGACCCCAAATCCACATCACCTGATTGTGTAACTTGCCCGATATTAAGGCATTGTTTGACAAGTACTATCTAGATCAGATGGACAAGCCACCTGGAAAAGTACACTATAAAGATAGTGCAATAATTTTATGTCGCATATGACACAACAATGCAAAGTAAAACCCCGAAAGGGGAAAGTGCTAGAAATCAACTCGTACAGTCTAATGTACAAGTGTGGGGTCGCAATCTGGATATATCTAAGAGAACAATCCAACATTCTCTCTATGGGGCTAATTTTGCTGCTCCTAAGTGTACCGACGAGTACAAATATAGAGCGGACACATGTAAGGATATTAAGAGGTTGTCGTATCATGATAAGGTGTGACTGTTCAAGTGGGTGCTTGCCTCTCATATCCTTTAATTTATCAACTCTTTTTTCCTTCTCTGCAACCAACTAGTTTTAGGTCATAGCTACATTACATTTCTTGGTAATTTTCTTTGGTGAATAAAGTAGGTTGGTGGGCTCAACGACACCATTCCGCAATGACATATGCGGGACACTCTTGCGTCAAGATAATAAGCAGAAGAAGATTCAGACATTTGAATGGAGAGAAGATTTCCAAAATTAATACTCTAACTTGGATCTTTCAACTTCAATATAGTATTGCGCTAGAAATTTGACCACTTGATTTGAAATAGATCTTGAAATCGTTGAAGAAGACAAGAGATACTAGGGTCCAAGGATAAAGAGAAACTGATCAATTATTTTTCATTGAAATAGGTCTTTAATTGGGTTTGGGCATGAGGTTGTGGGTATGGGTCGGAGTGGACGAGGAAAAATTCAATGGGAATTGGAATTTAATTTTATCCAATAGAAAGATGTCATGTAATATATTACAATAATAATAATTAAAAAAAGAAATGACTGTTAGTTTTAAGGGTATAAATGAATCCAAAAGGTGGATTGAGCCAATAGGTGATTGATGGGTATATTTAAACTTTTTCGAATAGTCCAAGATATTTTTGACCCTTTTCCAAATTTTTTTATAGGGGAAATGGCGTTTTTAGTCCATGTGTTATTGCCTAATTCCACTTTTAGTCCCTGTGATATTTGACTGTGCACATTTAACCTTGAATTAACTAGACTGAGCGATTTTAATCTAATCACTGAGAAACGTTAACTTTGTTAACAGATCACTTATTAACAGAAGGGCAATTCTGGTACTATTAGCTAAAAATACTTGAAAAAACCTAATTGTACACAAATTTAGAAGTATTTCTATCTCATCCTTTGCCTCATAAACATATATTGTCTTCATCTCTTCTTCCACTTTGATGCAAATTAATGGTTTTATCATGAATAATTGAGAGACTTTGTAATCTTGATGCTAACTTCTCTTTAGTTGTTTTTCTCTTGTGTGAGAACAATTCTAGGGCATTCAAAGTTTGCTTTCTATACCTCCTGAAAAAGAAAAAGGATAACAATGAAATTGCGTTGTAAAAAATGGACTACAATTCACACCAACATGTAAGTACTCTATCAAGTTAATTAGACTATAACTTTGATATTGATTGATCAAGAAAAAGATTAAATATTGATGTGGCAAATCAAAGCATAAATACATACTAGATAAATATGCATTATAACTTTTTAGAAAATGTTCCTATGTTTATATTAATATATCTTGTACTGCTATTACTTAATCTACATAAATTAAAGCTATATTGGTCTTCAGTACTAGATTGATAACAAACAATATCAAGAAACTAAAACGAAAAACAAAATTACTGATCAACACATACGCAGTTGCATTATACTAGTAGTATCAGAAAGCATAAAAATAACATGTTTATAGTATATATTCTGAATTTGAATGATTACTCGCATTTTTTATATTGATGCTATTTATTAGAGCTACACAATGAAATATTTTTATCTCACTATAGATAAAAGTGAATACTATTATTGCTTATACTTTGGACAATGTCTAGTGATCAACTTGTTAAGGAAAAGGAGTCCTATAAACTCTTTCACGTTGATCTCAACTTTGCTACATAGTTACAATATTCATTTCACCCCTCGTATTGGACGCTAAAATATATGTCAATATTCAAGTTTTATTTTTTTATGAAATACACAAGTAAGGGTCAAGGCCTAATTCACTCCTAAGATTGTCCCACCTTCATGTTTTCTGAAAAAATATATAAAAAGAAGCTTTCAAAAGTTGAATAGTAATAAAAAAAATGATAAGTTAACAATTCCTTCTTTAAGGACATCAGTTGCACAATTACTTAATAATTCAAATTCAACAAATATTTGAACTTGCAAGGACTAGTTATATTTTATTGTTGGATTTATATATTTCTTTTTGTATTTTCTGTATTGGTGATATTTGTTATACTGACACTAAATATCATATTTTTTTTCTGATAATAAATGAAGATCCAAAAATGTACACTCTTAAATTGCACTATAATGGTCAGTGGGTGTTCGAACAGGAGATGAACTACGTTGGTGGATAGATAGCCTACTACGACTACTGTAAGGGAGGTGAAAGTTCTATCATTCAAATGAGACAATGTATGAAAAAGTTGGGAATCGATGATAGAAAAGTGAATTTTTTGTATAAGTTTGGGCCTTATTTTGAAATAAGCTTAAGACTTTTGTCATCTGATATAGATACATATAATCTTATCCACAAAATTCCTGACAGTAGAGAGGTGGAGATATTTGTAGAGCACACAGATGAAGATCAATGGACCTACGATGTGGTTAATATTGAAGGGGCTCAACTTCAAGGTGAAGAGAGCTTGGTAGATGTTGATCTAATAGAGGAAAGTGACGCCACAAGTGAAAAATGTGAGTCATTTCATGACTCTGATTATTCCTTGGAAGGAGATGACATGATTTTTGATAAAATTGTCGACTCTACTGCTGAGTGGATTGGTGTTAGTGAAAAAATCAGAGATAACCAATTTAAAGAAAAAACTATTGAGTTTGGCGTTGCCTCCGACATGGCTAAGATTCCCAATAACAGTCAAGAAGAAGTTTGTAATGCATCAGATGATGAACTAATGACTTTGCAAGGAGATTCAGATGATGATAATTCAAAAAGATTCATTGTTTTTAATGCAAAAAGGGATCTGGAAGATCCAAAATTTGAGTTTACACTTAATATGATTTTCAATAGTAGTAAAGAGTTCAAATGGGCAGTGGAAGTACGTGTTGTGATGATGAAAAAGACATCAAGTTTAAGAAAAATGAAAGTAGGAGGGAAAGGGCAATTTGTAAGGTATCAAACTGCAAATGGTTCATACACGCATCAAAGACAAATGAAGATGAACCTTTCGTGATCAAAACAATAAGCCCTGATCATTCATGTGGCAATCAAAGAGAAAATAGAACTATTGACTCTGGATTTTTTGCTAAGAAATATGCATATAAGTTCAAAATTAATCCAAGTTGGGGTGTGAAAGAATTTCAAGCTCATGTGATGAGGAAACATAGTTGCACACTCAGTAGGCATCAATCTTATAGGGTAAAAAAGAAGGCCTTAGATCTAATTACAAGGACTAAAGAAGAACAATTTGATATGTTGTGGAACTATTGTGCAGAGTTAAGGAGGAGTAACCCAGGGACTACATGTATTTTGAAGTTGGATGATAATCCGAAAACAATGGTCAAAGATAGAAAAAGAATTTTAAGACTCTATGTGTGTTTTGCAGCTTACAAACAAGGATTCTTAGCTGGATGTCGACCTATAATAGGAGTTGATGTATGTCATTTGAAAGGCTACCAAAAGGGAGGGAAACTATTGACTGCAGTAGGAATTGATGCCAACAACAACATGTATCCTATTGCATTCACAATAGTGGAAGGTGAATTGAAGGAAATATGGAGCTGGTTTCTTACACTTCTTGACGAGGATCTAGGAATCTCCCAAAATTCTTTTTCTTGGACTTTAATTTTTAATAAACAAAAAGGTTTAATTCCAGCATTTGATGAGATAATTCCAGATGTCGCACACAGATTCTGCATGAGGCATCTGTACTATAATTTTAAAACTGAAGGTTTTGGAGGACAAGCATTGAAATAAGTCCTATGGAAAGCTTCCAGGGCAACGACAGAACTTGGATTTTCCAAGCATATGGAAGAAATGTCAAAGATAGATATAGATGCCCCTAAACGTGGTTCATGAATAAGCCTCCCATTCATTGGTCAAGAGTTTTTTTTTCTTCATTCGCAAAGTGTGACATGTTATTGAATAATATGTGTGAGTCATTTAATAGCGTACTTCTACCAGCAAAAGACCAACATATTTTGACGATGCTTGAATTAATAAGGATCTATATGATGTCAAGACTTCAGAAGAATAGAGATAAAATGAGTAACCATAGCCACATAATCTGCCCACAAATCTTATTGAAGCTAGAGAAAAATAACGATAAGGCTGTTGAGTGTATTGCCATTAAATCTGATGAATTTCATTACCAAATTGAGGACAATCATCTAAGATTATTCATTGTTGATCTTAAGGAGAAGACATGTTCTTGTAAGAGATGAGACTTACATGGATACCTTGTAATCATGCTATTGCAGCTATATGGGTTAAGAAGGATGAACCTGAAAAGTATGTTCATGAATGTTACACGGTTGAGCAGTATATGAAGAGTTATTATCCATCTATTTTGCCAATTAATAGCTCTGAGCAATGGTCTAAGACTGGGGTAGAACCACCACTGCCACCCATATATAAAGCTCAGCTAGGTAGACCAAGAAAACTAAGAAAGAGAGGAAATGATGAGACAACTCAAAAAGAATCAGATCCTGGAAATAGTACCCTTTTAAAAGCGTCAAGAAAGGGCAAAAAAAAGAAATGTGGATTGTGTGGAAAAACAAGACATAATAGTAGAAAATGTCCTATTCTTATAAGAACCAATCAATTTGAGGTTCAACAGCAACAAGTTCACAGGAAGTCAGCAAAGAAGGTTCATCTACACTTAATAATGAAATAGAAGTAAGTTTTCAAAATAAGTTGAGTCCCTTTAATATTTATTAAGAGTAGCAATACTAAAAATGTTATTTCAATGTAGGTTTCAAGCACTCTTACTAAGAGCATGGCATCAGTACAGTCCAACTCCTCATTTGTGACTAAACAAATCGTAATTACCATTCGTATTGTCTATTTAGGTTGTTTGTATTGAACTTTACTAACTTAGTTTATTTTATTATGTATTGTAGGCCAGTCAACTTAACCAGCCAAGGGCACAACCTCAAATCTCACTGAGGAGTTCTGCATTCATTTTAGAAGAAATTAATGAGCATTCTAGAGAAGGTACAAGGCCACATTTCATCCAGAGAATGGGAAAACAATATGTCCCACTGTCAAGCTTACAGGAGGCGCTTTCTCAAACTAGAAAAAGAGTCGGAAATAGAGCATATGTTAAGAAGAAAAGCATTCCTTAAATACAAGCCAAAAAGTTTCTCATGACAATGGGTGCATAAGTTTAGATTGTTCTCTTTCCTATTGACTTTGAAGTTGTTCATGCTTTGGTGACATTTTTTTGTTTCCTCTTAAAACTAGATGCAACTTAAACAGTTTGATTTTATTCTTGATTTGAACTTTTTGCAGATGACTATAGTAAGATCACATGCATCAATTCACTCTTTTAACAATAAAAAGATTGTTATGTTTTTACATATCCAAAAAAATGTATTGAAAGAGCATCAGAGGGAGATTCACAGCCTAAAACTCGACCCTTCTATCTCCTAATTTATTTTCCCGCATCTACACACCATTCAAGATAATGCAAAACCTATATAACAATCTTACATCAAACAATCCAATAAGTTAATATCTAGAATCAGTTTTTTCACTATCACACTTTACAAGTAAAATATATAATACCAACACTTTGTAATGCATATTGTCTCTTCACAATCAAGATAAATAATTTCACTCGAGCACTACATAAGCAGTGCAAACTTCACAATTAACCACATTTTACTGATTTTTAGTAAGATAGGACATTTGAATGTTGATAACTATTAGTTTTACTATTAATCAATCTGCAATACTACAAAGTGAAAGATACCTTCGCAAACGACAAAGATCCCGCCGAAATTCGAGAGGTAAAGCAATTATTGGACCTGCGGGCTCAGACCTTTCATTTCCAGCACCTTCAAAAGGGGTTACTATAATTTTAAAAGGGATACAAATAGATTTAGGCACCTTCAAAATGTTGATAACTATTACTCTATTAGTTTCACTATTAATCAATCTACAATACTACAAAGTGAAAAATACCTTCGCAAACGACAAGGATCCCGTCGAAATTTGAGAGGTAAAACAATTATTGGACCTGCAGGCTCAGACTTTTCATTTCCAGCACTTCAAAAGGGGTTACTGCAATTTTAAAAGGGATACAAATAGATTTAGGCAAAAGAAAAAGTGATTTCCCAAAAAGTAATTCATCACACCCATACTCATTAGACCAGAGTTGTCATGCACACACCATTTATACTTTAGAAGAGAATAAAACCTTCAAGTATGTAAGTATATTACCTGAATTTGAAAGCTTAAGCAAATATCAGTGAAAATGTAGAGTTGAAGAACCAAAATCGCTTGGCCGAATCGGTAAGGCGAAATCGAAAAGACTTAGCTCATATCTCGAGTTGAAAAAGAACTGAAAAGAAATCTCAGAAATTGATTCAATTGAAACAAAAATCACTTCAATATGAGCTCCATCGTATATTTTTCTTTAGTATTAAATCAATTTTTAGGGAGATGTACATTTGATTTTTAAGAGAGAAAGAGATAAGATAGGAGAGATGAAACACTGATGTATTTTCATGTGATTCTAAGAGAGAGAAAGAGGTAAAGAACCCTCAGGGGTTGGCCTGCTGGTAATTGACTTGAGCCTTGGGGTTTGCTCCCTTTCAAGGGCTCAAGTTCGAAATCCACTGGGTGCAAACAATTTCTGAGGGCCATCGGACTGGGTAAAACCTGAATTAACCGTGGTGCACTTGCGGGAAACTCCTTGCCGAGGGCCTGTGCACCCCCGGGATTAGTCGGGGCTCAAAGAGACTCGGACACCCGGTGCAAATCAAAAAAAAAAAAAAAAAAAGGTAAAGAATTAAAAATAAAGGAGAAAGTAAAAGTAAATGCAATGTATGCCATGGTAATTCTGACAGTATGCTAGCACATGAATCTAGAGTAAATTTAAATGATAAAAGAATTATTTTATTGTACAATAAATAAAGTAGGATAGCTAATACTTAATAGTACCAGAATTGCCCTTTCCGTTAATAAGTGATTTGTTAACAAAGTTAACATTTCTTAGTAATTAGATCAAAATCGCTCAGTCAAGTTAATTCAAGGTTAAATGTGCACAGTCAAATATCACAGGGATTAAAAGTGGAATTAAGCAATAACACAGAGACTAAAAACGCCATTTTCCCTTTTTTATAATATACCGGCCAAAGTTTTTAATTAATCTCACGTCACCATCTCACTACTCTAGTTAGTAGTTACTGTACTAGTTATATACTTTGGGTAGAGAGAA
>JAJOOE010000477.1:0-47071 GCA_036250405.1 Solanum raphanifolium | reverse complement strand
ATAGTCAAATACATTTTAGTCAAGTCGCAGGTCAATCGCATGTTAGCGGACACTTCGAATGCTTAAACCCTTCTCGAAGTGTAAATTGAACCCCGAACGCTCTTTGGTATTTTCAAATGATTTTTTCTGTTTAAATCTTTGAAAATTATAAGTTTTCTTAATTTCTTTAAAAAATTAAGTGGCGACTCTTTTCTAAGTATTTTTCTTAAATTGTTTTATACTTAGAACATTTCAAAAATATGATTTTTTTTCTAAAGGTTAGGAAAATTACGACACAACAACAACTTGAATCTTTGAGTATACAATTGATCTTTGCATGAGTAAGTTGAGTCTTTTTGTGTGCATTCATGATTGAGTTTTATGTAGCACTGTTTGAGATATCCTTTTTCAACTGCTGAACTTGAGTTTTACTTGAGGACAAGCAAAAGTTTATGTTGGGGGTGTTGATGAGTCTACGATTTTGACTCATTTAGGGCTTCATTTTAATAGATTTAGTGTCCTCAAATGCATATTTTGTGCCAATAACTGATGTAAATCCTTGAATTTCAGGTATTTGGATTGAGGAACAAAGCATGGACACTATTGAGCAAAAAAAAACAAGGCAGCTGAAAGAACGAAGAAGAGAAAGCTTGAATATCGCCTAACCCATTGGCCGAGTTGCCGAACAGCCACGATCTCGCTTAATGTTTCAGTGTGTCAAGCCCTGAAGGAGAAAATCAAGTCGGCAATAGAAAGGAGCAATCGGCAAGTCGCAGAACGGTTCCGCGATGCAGTGCTATATCGCCCAAAATACAAAACCTGAAGAAGCTGAAGGCCAAAGAAAAAAGGCGATGAAATTGACCAAAGGGCGGATTGCCGAGTGGATCGGCTATCCCGACTTATTGTGCCAAATGGTCCTTCACAACATATTTTTGGGCGACTATAAATACATTTTAAAATTCTTAGTTTAGTAAGCAGTTTAGTTTTTATCAGTGTTATTATTCAGTTTTAAGTTTAAGAGCTTAGAACTGAGTTTAGAGACATTTCTCCTTAGCTTTGAAGATTTCCATTTCTAAGAAATTGGAAGTGGGTGTTGAAGATTCTTCATCTTAGACATCTGTAAAGACAATATTAATCTTACCTAGTTGATGGAAACACAATTTGGTAACGATTTCTACCTTTTTACTATGTCTAGCTAAAACCCCAATTCTTGGGGTGTGATTATGTGATTATGGGTTGATTTAACTGCTGGGTATTGTTAATTAATAGTTTATTTGTTGTTTAAAGGTGAATTTGTTCAGTAATTGTGGTTGAATTTAATGGGTTGTAGTTGCAAATACAATCTTAACTTCGTGTTTTTGGCTTGCTCGAGAGAGAGGTTTTAAAACCAAAATTACTGAATCGATGGCCTGTGGGTATTGGGTTGCTATGAGTTCAGCTCGAGAGAGTGAACCCTAAACCTTTTTCCACACATTCAGCTCGAGAGAGTTAATGGACTAAAGCGAAGGTTGTGCTTAATTGTTGTTTATTGGTGTTCGAGAGAAACCAATTTGATTCGGGGTAAATTGTTCGAGAGAAAGTTTATCCCCACTAAAGTCTAGCTTAATCACTGATTTACAACTGTTTACTATTAATTGCAATTAACCAGTTGTCTACATTGTCCCATAATCCAATCACATCCCAAGAAACCGTCTCTATACTTGCTATTTTCGTGTTATTTGTTGTTGTAGCTGATAGTTGAAACCAAATCCCCCTGATATTTGACACTTGTGTCACCCCAAATTTGAACCATGCTTTTATTCGTAAATTTTTTTAGCTATGATTGACTTGAGCATATTTTTACTTGCCTATTAATTCTCAATTACAAACCACTCCCTTGGGACATGACCCGAACTCACTTAGTTGGGTTATATTACTACATAACGATCGTCGACACTTAGTATTGGATGAAGTGTCGTGATACGTTAATTAGTAGGTCGGTGGCAGTTGGCAGTTAGGTTCAGGGGCAGTGGGGTCTTTTCCTAATTAATTAGTTCCCATACTACGTCATTTTACCCTTTCCTAAGACCCCTATGTAAGTACTTTCAACCCCCAAATTAGCCCATTCACTTCATTCTCCCAAAATCACAAAAGAAAACCAAATCTCCTCCCCAAAATATTTCTCTCTAGAAACTTGAAGAAGAAGATTCAACCTAGGGTTTAAAGGCAAGGTCTCAATTCCTCCATCAAAGGCTAGCTTTTAGATTCATGGTATGATAGTTTCATCCATGGATTCCTTCCATTCATGGAGTTCTCAAATTCCTCTATTTTCAAATTTTGAAATCCCCAATTGAATTAGGGTTTTCTTCAATTGTCATGGGTCCTTTGCATTATTGATTTAAATGATTGAATTATGATCTCTTATGCATGAATTGATGAAATACTATGATTTTATAATGATTTCCCCATGAACCCATGTAATCCCCATGTTTTCAAGTTATGAGTCATATGATGTAAGATTTGAAGTATAAAACAAAAGTTTTATGAAATCAAGCATGTATTTCAAGCTTTACATGTATTTATGATGAAATCCATATCTAACCTATTTTTTCTAACTGTTGATGATTGAAAGTGGGTTTTGAACCTCAAGAGGTAAATTATAGACTTATGCATTTTCTTATGAAAACTATGCAAATATTTTAAAGGTGCTTTGAGAGTAAAGTACCAATAATGATGTTGTGTTCTGAAAGGATGTTCTCATAAACACATACTACCATGATGTGAAAGGTTTTCTCACATAGAAATAATTCTTAGGTTGAAAGGCTTTCTCACCTAATTGAATCAAAGAGTAAGAACTATCTTAATGAAACTAGCTTGGATTGGTTGTCCAAGGACACCTTTCCATGAAAAATGAGGTCAAGTAAGAAATGACTATTCTGTGGTATTTATGCTTAGCACCGAGAGGATATTGATAATGGGATGAAAGCTCTCTCGTAGTAGAGGCTAGGTTTCTAGAGAAATCTCATGAGATGGAAACTCCCCCGTTAGTAGAGGCAGGTTTCTAGTAGAAATCTCCTTATCCTTTAACTATGTGCCCCCATAGGACAAGAGGGTTCTCCCGATGTGGTTACCGGTATGTTGAAAGTTTTCCAACTTGATGTTTATGTTTTACTTGATCCCGGTGCTACCTTGTCTTTTGTGATGCCATATGTGGCTATGAGGTTTGATGTTCTTCCAAATGTGTTGTTAGAACATTTTTATGTGTGTACTCCTGTTGGTGATTCTATTGTGGCTAAAAGGGTCTATAGAAAGTGTCCCATTTCCTTGTCCCATATAGTTAATCTTGTTGACTTGGTAGAGCTTGATATGCTAGATTTTGATGTTATCTTGGGTATGTATTGGATGCACTCATGTTATACTTCTATTGATTGTATAACTTGTGTAGTCAAGTTTCAGTTCCCAGATGAGCTTGTCCTAGAGTGGAAGGAGGAAATTCTATGCCTAAGGGTCAGTTTGTCTCTTATCTTAACGCTAGAAAGCTGATTTCTAAGGGTTGCATATACCATCTAGTTAGGGTGAGGGATGTGGATTCTGAAACCCCTACTTTCAAGTCGGTCTCCGTTGTTAATGAGTTTTCGGAAGTGTTCCTAGATGACTTACTCGGTATTCCTCCCGAGTAGGAAATAGACTTCGGTATTGACCTTCTCCAAGATATGCAACCTATTTCTATTCCTCCTTACCATATGGCTCTGGTAGAACTTAAGAAGTTGAAAGAACAATTGAAAGATTTGTTGGATAGGGGTTTCATCCGGGCGAGTATCTCTCCATGGGGTTCTTCAGTGTTGTTTGTTATAAAGAAAGACGGTTTTCTTCATATGTGTATCGATTATCGACAGTTGAACAAGGTGACTATTAAAAATAAGTATCCTCTTCCAAGGATAGATGATTTATTTGACCAACTTCAAGGAACAAGTTATTTCTCTAAGATTGATCTCCGATCGGGTTATCATCAATTGAGGGTGAAAGATGATGACATTCCGAAGACAACTTTTCAAACTTGGTATGGACATTATGAGTTTGTGGTAATGTCGTTTGGGTTGACTAATGATATGGCTACATTTATGGATTTGATGAATACAGTGTGTAGACAATACCTTGACATGTTTGTGATTGTGTTCATTGATGATATTTTGATCTTCTCAAAGAGTGAGGATGAGCATATTGATCATTTGAGGATCGTGTTGCAAATTCTTGAGGACCAAAAACTCTTTGCAAAGTTAAGCAAAAGTGAATTTTGGTTAAGGTGTATATCTTTCCTTGGTCATATTGTTTCAAGTAACGGTCTAGAGGTAGATCCTAAGAAGATGGTTGCGGTCAAGAGTTGGCCTAGACCTCTAACTCCTTTTGATATTAGAAGTTTCTTGGGTTTAGCCGGTTACTGTAGAAGTTTTGTGGAGGGTTTCTCTTCAATTTCCTCTCCTTTGAGAGCTTTGACTCAAAAGAAGGCTAAGTTCATATGGTCCGAAGCGTGCAAGAAGAGTTGAAAGATAGACTTACTTCCGCTCTGGTGTTGACCTTACTAGAAGGGACAGATGGTTTTGTGGTTTATTATGATGCCTCGAGAATTAGGCTAGGGTGTGTACTTATGCAAAATGGGAAAATTATTGCCTATGACTCAAATCAACTTAAAATCCATGAGAAGAATTATCTTACTGACGACCTTGAGTTAGCGGCGGTCATTTTTGCCTTAAAGATTTGGAGACACTATTTGTATAGAGCACATGTAGATGTGTTTACCGACCACAAGAGTTTGCAATATGTGTTTAATTAGAAAGAACTAAATCTTTCACAAAAAAGGTGGGTTTAGTTATTGAAAGATTATGACATGAGTGTTCATTATCACCCCGGTAAAGCTAATATGGTAGCGGATGCTCTTAGTCGATTATCTATAGGTAGTGTTGCTCTTATTGAAAAAGAAAAGAAAGAGTTGGTTCGAGATGTTCATTGATTGGCTCGATTATGTGTTCAACTAGTGGACTCAACCAAGGGAGTTAAGGAGAGTCTTTCTTATAAGTAAGTTCCGGCAGCCAGATCCATGGTCTAATACATATGAAATAATTGAGGAATTTTGGGTGATTCTTAAAAAAGGCCTTGTAAATGCGGAAATGGCGTCAAAAAAATGGTGTAAGTATATGTGAAGATTCCCCAACTCATTACTAAGGTCGTCATAAAGAATTTTGAGAAAACAAATTTGGGTACTCTGGGCGCCAAATCCATGGGCTAATACACAAAAAATCACAGAATTTGAGCGATTCTTAAAAAAGGGCTTGTAAATGCGAAAATGAGCGTTAAAATGGTGTGAATATACGTGAAGGTTACCCAACTCACTAAGGAAGTCCAAATAATTTTTTTGAGAAAATATTTTTTGGTGCTCCGAGCGCTAGATCCATGGGCTAATACACACCAAAAATTGGAGAATTTGGATGATTCTTAAAAAAGGGCTTGTATATACGGAAATAGGAGTTAAAAATGGTGTGAATATACGTGAAGGTTCTCCAGCTCATTACATAGGTCATCATAAGGTTTTTTGATAAAAAAAATTTGGGTTCTCTAGCGCCAGATCCATGGGCTAATACACACGAAAAATTAGGGAATTTGGGCGATTTTTAAAACGTGGCTTGTAAATGCGGAAATGGACGTTAAAAATAGTGTGAGTATTTGTGAAGGTTATCCAACTCATTACAGAGGTCCTCATAAAGCTTTTTGAGAAAAAAAATTGGATGCTCCGGGCGCCAAATCCTTGGGCTAATACACACGAAAAATCGGAGATTTTTGTGATTCTTAAAAAAGGGCTTGTAAATGCAGAAATGTGCATTAATAAATTGTGAGAGTATATGTGAATGTTCCTCAACTCATTACAGAGGTCCTCACAAAGTGTTTTTTGAAAAAAATATTGGTGCAACGGGTACCTGATTCATGGGCTAATACACATGAAAAATCGGGTAATTTAGGCGATTATAAAAATAGGGCTTGTAAATGGGGAAATGAGCATTATGAAAATGGTGTGAGTATACGTGAATGTTCCCCAACTTTTTACGGAGATCCTCATAATGTTTTTTGAGAAAACAATTCTGGGTGCTTTGGGCGCCAAATCAATGAGTTAATACAAACTAAAAACCGGGGAATTTGGGTGATTTTTAAAAAAAGCCTTGAAAATGTGGAAATGGGCATTAAAAATATGGTGTGTGTGAGTATATGTGAAGGTTCCTCAACTAGTTACAGAGGTCATCATAAAGTTTTTTGAGAAAAAAAACTTTTGGGTGCTCTATGGACTAGATCCATGGGCTAATACACACGAAAAATTGGGAAATTTGAGCAATTCTCCAAAAAAGGCATGTAAAGACGAAAATGGACGTTAAAAAATTGTGTTAGCATAAGTGAAGGTTCTGCAACTCATTATGGAGGTCCTCATAAAGCTTTTTGAGAAAAATATTTTGGGAGCTCCGGGCGCCAGATGCACGGGCATACACATGAAAAATCAAGGAATTTGGGAGATTCTTAAAAATGGGCTTTTAAATGCGGAAATGGGTGTTAAAAATGGTGTACATATACATGAACGTTTCCCAACTTATTACCGAGGTCCTTATAAAGTTTTTTGAGAAAAGAATTTAGGGTGCTCCGGGTGCTTGATCCATGGGCTAATACATACGAAAAATCAGGAAATTTGGGCAATTCTTTAAAAAGATCTTGTAAATGCGGAAATAGACGTTAAAAATGGTGTGAGATTACGTGAATGTTCCCCAACTCATTACATAGGTCCTTATAAAGTTTTTTGAGAAAACAAAAATTGGGTGCTCCAAGCGCTAGATTCATGGGCTAAATACACACGAAAAATCGGGGAATTTGGGCTATTCTTTAAAAAGGGCTTGTAAATACAGAATTGCGTATTAAAAAATGGTGTAAGTATACGTGAAAATTTCCCAACTTGTTACAGAGGTCCTTATAAAGCTTTTTGACAAAAAAAGTGGGTGCTCCGGGCGCTAGATCCATGGGCTAATATGCATGACAAATCGGGAAATTTAGGTGATTCTTAAAAAAGGGCTTGTAAATGTGAAAATGAGCATTAAAAATATTGTAAGTATACGTGAAGGTTCTCCAAATCATTCCAGAGGTACTCATAAAGTTTTTTGAGAAAACAATTTTGGGTGCTTCGGGTGCCAGATCCATTGGATAATACATACGAAGAATCGAAAAATTTTGGCGATTCTTAAAAAAGGTCTTACAGATGTGGAAATGGAGTTAAAAATGGTGCGAGTATATGTGAATGTTCCCCAACTCATTACGTAGGTACCATAATGTTTTATGAGAAGAAATCTTTGGATTCTTCGGGCACCATATCCATCGGCTAATACACACAAAAAATCGAGGAATTTTTGCGATTCTTAAAAAAGGGCTTTTAAATGTGGAAATGGGCATTAACTAAATGGTATAAGTATACGTGAAGGTTACCCAACTCATTAAGAAAGTTCTCATAATGGTTTTAGAGAGAAAAGAAATTGGGTGCTCCGGGCGCCAGATCCATGGGCTAATACACATAAAAAAATTGGGAAATTTGGGCGATTCTTAAAAATGGGCTTGTAAATGCAGAAATGGGAGCTAAAAATGGTGTGAGTATATGTGAAGGTACTCCAACTCATTACAGAAGTCCTCATAATGTTTTTTGAGAAAATATTTTGGGTTCTCTGGGCACTAGATCCATGGGCTAATACACAGGAAAAATCGAGGAATTTCGTCGAATCTTAAAAAAGGGATTTTAAGTGCAGAAATGGACAATAAAAAATGGTGTGAGTATACGTGAATGTTCCCCAACTCATTACAGAGGTCCTCATAAAGATTTTTAAGAAATTTTTTTTGGGTGATTCGGGCGCCAGATCTATGGGCATGAAAAATTAACAAATATGGGGGATTCTTAAAAAACGGATTGTAAATGCAGAAATGGGCGTTACAAAAATGGCGTGAGTATATGTGAAGGTTCCCAACTCATTACGGAGGTCCTCGTAAAGTGTTTTGCAAAAACAATTTTGGGTGCTCCGGGCGCTAGATCCATGGGCTAATACACACAAAAAATTAGTAACTTGGGCGATTCTTATAAAAGGGGCTTGTAAATACCGAAATGGGCGTTAAAATTATGTGAGTATATGTGAAGATTCCCCAACTCATTACGAAGGTCCTTATAAAGTTTTCTAAGAAAAACATTTGGGTGCTCCGGGCGCCAGGTCCATGGGCTAATACACAAGAACAATTGAGGAATTTTGGATATTCTTAAAAAAGGGCTTGTTAATGCGGAAAGGGGCGTTAAAAAAATTGTGTAAGTATACGTGAAGGTCCCCCAACTCATTACATAAGTTCTCAAAAAGGTTTTTGAGAAAAAATCTTTGGATGCTCTGGGCGCCAGATCCATGGGTTAGTACATGCGAAAAATTGGAAAATTTTTGGCGATTCTTAAGAAAGGGATTTTAAATGTGGAAATGAGCGTTAAAAATGGCGTGACTATACGTGAAGGATCCCCAACTCATTATGGAGGTCATCATAAAGCTTCTGAGAAATTTTTTTTGGATTCTTCGGGCCCTAGATCCATGGGCTAACACACACGAAAAAATGGGAAATTTGAGCGATTCTTAAAGAAGGCTTGTAAATACGAAAATGGACGTTAAAAAATGGCGTGAGTATACGTGAAAGTTCCCTAATTTATTACAGAGGTCCTCATATAGTTTTTTCCGAAAACAATTTTAGGTGCTCCAAGTGCTAGATCCATTAATACACACAAAAAATCAGGTAATGTGGGCGATTCTTAAAAAAAGAGCTTGTAAATGCGGAAATAGGCGTTAAAATGATGTGAGTTTATGTGAAGGTTACCCAATTTATTATGAAGGTCCTTATAAAGTTTTTTGAGAATAAAATTTTGGGTACTCCGGGCGCCAAGTCAATGGGCTAATACGCACGAAAAATTGGGGAATTTGGGAGATAATTAAAAAAGGACTTGTAAATGCGAAAATGGGTGGTAATAAAATAGTGTGAGTATATGTGAAGGTTCCCTAAATCATTACGGAGGTTCTCAAAAAGATTTTTGAGAAAAAATCTTTGGATGCTCTAGACGCTAGATTCATGGGCTAATACATACGAAAAATCGGTGAATTTGGGCAATTCTAAAAAAAGAGCTTGTAAATGCAGAAATGACGTTAAAAAATGGTGTGAGTATACGTGAAGATTTTTCAACTCATTACAGAGGTCCTCATAGAGTTTTTTGAGAAAATAATTGTGGGTGTTCCTGACGCCAGATCCATGGGCTAATACACACGAAATATTTGGGAATTTGGGCGATTCTTAAAAAAGAGCTTATAAATGCGAAAATGGGCGTTAAAAATCAGTGTGAGTATACGTGAAGGTTCCACAATTTATTACGTTGGTCCTCATAAAGATATTTTAGAAATAAATTTAGGGTTCTCCAGGCGCCAGATCCATGGGCTAATATACATGAAAAATTGGAAAATTTGTGCGATTCTTAAAAAAGGACTTGTAAATATGGAAATGGGCTTTAAAAAATGGCGTGATTACACGTTAAGTTTCCCCAATTCATTACGGAGGTCCTCATAAAGTTTTTTGTGCAAAATAATTTTTGGAGCTTCGAGCGCCTGATCAATGGGCTAATATACATGAAAATTGGGGAATTTGGGCGATTCTTAAAAAAGGGCTTGTAAATCCAGAAATGTCGTTAAAAAATGGTGTGAGTATATGTGAAGGGTCCCCAACTCAATACGGAGGTCGTCATTATGGTTTTTGAGAAAACAATTTTTGGTGCTCCGGGCGCCAGATCCATGGACATTATACACGAAAAATTAGGGAACTTAGGTGATTATTAAGAAAAGGCTTGTAAATGCGGAAATGGGTATTAAAATTGGTGTGAGTATATGTGAAGGTTCTTTAACTCATTATGGAGGTCTTCATAAAGTTTTTTAAGAAAAAAATTTGGGCGCTCCTAGCACTAGATCCATGGGCTAATACACATGAAAAGTCTAGGAATTTGAGTGATTCTTTAAAAAGGGCTTGTAAATGAGGAAATGGGCGTAAACATGGTGTTAATATGCGTGAAGGTTCCCCAACTCATTAAGGAGATCCTCATAAATTTTTTTGAGAATAAAATTTTGTGAGCTCTAGGCACCAAATCTATGGGCTAATACACAAGAAAGAAATTTAAAAAATGCTTGTAAATGTGGAGATGAGCGTTAATAATGGTGCGGGTAAACGTGAAGTTTTCCCAACTCATTACGGAGGTCCTCATAAAATTTTTTGAGAAAAAAAATCTGAGTGCTCCGGGTGCCTGATCCATCGGCTAATTCACACGAAAAATCAGGAAACTTGGGCGATTGTTAAAAAAAAGTTTTTAAATGCGAAAATGGGTGTTAAAAATGGCGTGAGTATACGTGATGGTTCCCCAACTCATTACGGATGTTTTCATAAGTTTTTTTGAGAAAAAAAATTTGGGTGCTCCGGGCGGCATATCTATGGGCAAGAAAAATTAGAGAATTCAGGCGATTCTTAAGAAAGAGCTTGTAAATGTGGAAATGGGCATTAAAAAAATGGTCCGGGTATACGTGAAGGTTTATCAACTCATTACGGAGGTCCTCATAAAGTTTTTTGAGTAAAATATTTTGAGTGCTCCGGGCGCCAGATCCATGGGCTAATACATACGAAAAGTCAAAGAATTGGTGCGATCTTCAAAAAGTGCTTGTAATTGCGGAAATAGGCGTTAAAAATGGTATGAGTATACGTGAAGGTTCCTCAAATCATTACTGAGGTCTTCAAAGAGTTTATGAGTAAAATAGTTTGGATGCTCCGGGTGCAAGATTCATAGGCTAATACACACGAAAAATTGGGAAATTTTGGTGATTCTTAAAAAAGGAATTTTAAATGCGGAAATGGCGTTAAAAATGGTGTGAGTATACGTGAAGGTTCCCCAATTCATTACGGAGGTCCTTATAAAGATTTTTAAGAAACAATTTCGGTGCTTCGGGCGTCAGATCCATGGGCTACTACACACGAAAAATTAGGGAATTTGGGGGATTCTTAAAAAAGGGCTTGTAAATGCAGAAATGGGCATTAAAAATTGTGTGAGTATACGTTACAGTTCCCTAACACATTACGGAGGTCCTTATAAATATTTTTTGCGAAAATAATTTTGGATGCTCCGGGCGCTAGATTCATGGCTCAAGACACAAAAAATCGAGAATCTGGGCGAATCTTAAATATGGGCTTGTAAATGCGAAAATGGGCGCTAAAAATGGTGTAAGTATACGTGAAGGTTCCCCAACACATTACCAAGGTCCTCATAAATATTTTTAAGAAAAATAATGTTAGTGCTTCGGGCACTAAATTCATGGGCTACTACACATGAAAAATCAGGGAATATGGGGGATTCTTAAAAAGGGCTTGTAAATGCATAGATGGGCGTTAAAAATATGGCATGAGTATACGTGAAGGTTCCCCAACTCATTACGGAGGTCCTCACAAAGTTTTTTGCGAAAGCAATTTTGGGTGCTCCGGATGCTATATCCATGAGCTAATATACACGAAAAATTGGGTAATTTGGGTTATTCTTAAAAAAGGGCTTGTAAATGCAGAAATGGGCATTAAAATGTTGTGTGTATATGTGAAGATTCCCTAACTCAATACGGAGGTCCTTATAAAGTTTTTTTTAGTAAAAATATTTTGGTGCTCCAGGCGCCAGGTTCATGGGCATTATACACACAAAAAATTGGGAAATTTGGAGTATTCTTAAAAAAGGGCTTGTAAATGCGGAAATGGCGTTAAAAAATTGCGTGAGTATATGTGAAGGTTCCTCAGCTCATTACAGATCTTCTCAAAATGTATTTTGAGAAAAAATCTTGGATGCTCCGGGGGACAGATCCATTGGCTAATACATACGAAAAATTGGGAAATGTTGGCGATTCTTGAAAAAAAAGTGCTTTTAAATGCGGAAATGGGCGTTAAAAATGGTGTGAGTATTCATGAAGGATCCCTAACTCATTACGGAGGTCCTCATAAAGTTTTTGAGTAACACATTTTGGGTGCTCCGGGCGCCAGATCCATGGTCTAATACACACGAAAAATCGGAAATTTGGATGATTATTAGAAAAGGCTTGTAAATGCGGAAATGGACGCTAAAATATGGCATGAGTATACGTGAAAAGTCCCCAAATTACTACGGAGTTCCTCATCATATTTTTGTTAAATTTTTTGGGTGCTCCAGGCGCTAGATCAATGGGCTAATACACACGAAAAATCAGGTAATATGGGCAATTCTTAGAAAAGGGCTTGTAAATACGGAAATGGACATTAAAAATGGTGTGAGTATATGTGAAGGTTCCAGAACTCATTACTTAGGTCCTTATTAAGCTTTTTGAGAATAAAATTTTGGGTGCTCCAGGCGCCAGGTCCAAGGGCTCATACCACGAAAAATTAGGAAATTTGGGCGAAAATTAATAAAGGACTTGTAAATGCAAAAATGAGCGTTAAAATTTGTGTGACTATACGTAAAGGTTCTGTAACTCATTACGAAGGTTCACAAAAAAAATTTTGAGTAAAAATCTTTGGGTGCTCCGGGCGCTAGAAGAAAGGGCCAATACACATGAAAAATCGAGAAATTTTGGCGATTCTTAAAAAAGAGCTTTAAATGCAGAAATGGTGTTAAAAAATAGTGTGGGTATACGTGAAGGTTCCCTAACTCATTACAGAGATTGTCATAAATACTTTTGAGAAAAAATATTATTAGTGCATTGGGCGCCAAATCCATCGGCTAATAAATACGAAAAATCAGGGAATTTAGGTGATTTTTTAAAAAAGGGTATTAAATGCGGAAATTGACGTTAAAAAATTATGTGAGTATACATGAAGGTTCCCCAACTCATTACCGAGGTCCTCATTAAGTTTTTTGAGAAAAGAATTTTGGGGTCTCCGAGCACCGGATCCATAGGCTAATACACACGAAAAATCGGAAAATTTGGGCGATTCTTAAAAAAGGGTTTGCAAAATGCATAAATGGATGTTAAAAAATAGTGTGTGTATACGTGAACATTCACAAACTCATTACGGAGGTCCTCATAGAGTTTTCTAAGTAAAAAACTTTGGGCACTCCAAGCTCCAAATCAATGTGCATACACACGAAAATTCTGGATATTTGGGCAATTCTTAAAGATGGGCTTGTAAATATGGAAATGGGCATTAAATAAATAGGGTGAGTATACGTGAAGGTTCTCCAACTCATTACGAAGTTCCTCATAAAGTTTTTTGAGAAAAATAATGTAGGTGCTCCGAGCGCCAGATCCATAGGCTAATACACACTAAAAATTGGAGAATTTTGGTGGTTCTTAAAAATGGGCATGTAAATGCGGAAATGGGCATTAAAAATTATGTGAGTATACATGAAGGTTCCCCAACTCATTACGGAGGTCCTCATAAAGTGTTTTGAGAAAAAAAATTAGGTGCTCAGGGTGCCAGATCCATATGCTAATACACATAAAAAATTGGTGAATTTTGGCGATTCTAAAAGAAAGAGTTTTTAATTGCGGAAATGAGCGCTAAAAATGGCAGGAGTATACGTGAATGTTCCCCAATTAATTACAGAGGTCCTCATAAAGATTTTTTAGAAGAAAATTTAGGGTGCTCAGGGCGCCAGATCCATGGGCTAATAAACACGAAAAATCAGGAAATTTGGTCGATTCTTAAGAAAGGACTTGTAAATGCGGAAATGGACGTTAAAAAAATGTAGTGAATACAAGTGAAGGTTCTCCAACTCATTATGGAGGTCCTCATAAAGTTTTTTGTGAAAAACAATTTTGGGTGCTTCGGGCGCCAGATCCATGGGCTAATACACAAAAAAAATTGGGGAATTTGGGCGATTCGTAAAAAAGGGGTTGTAAATGCGAAAATGACGTTAAAAAAATGGTGTAAGTATATGTGAAGGTTCCCCAACTCATTACGGAGGTTGTCATTAAGTTTTTTGAGAAACAATTTTTAGTGCTCCGGGCGCCAGATCCATGAACTAATACACAAAAAATTGGGGAACGTAGGTGATTCTTAAGAAGGGGCTTGTAAATGCGGAAATGGGTTTTAAAAAATAATGTGAGTATACGTGAAGGTTTACAACTCATTACGGAGGTCCGTATAAAATTTTTTATGAAAAAAAACTTAGGCGCTAAATCAATAGGCTAATACACATGAAAAATCTGGGAATTTGAGTGATTCTTTAAAAAGGGCTTGTAAATGCGGAAATGTGCGTTAAAGATGGTGTTAGTATGCATGAATATTCGCCAACTCATTATAGGGCTCCTCATAAAGTTTTTTGAGAAAAAAAATTCGGGTGCTTCAGGTGCCAGATCCATGGGCTAATACACACAAAAGAAATTTGCGCAATTCTTAAAAAGGGATTATAAATGTGGAAATGGGCGTTAAAAATGGTGTGGGTATACGTGAAGTTTCCCCAGCTCATTACGGAGGTCCTCTTAAAGTTTTTTGTGGCGAATTTTCAAGGTGTGGATATAAGTGAAGCTTAGTCCCTTTTTGTGGGTCCATATTAGATTTTGAGGTGAATTTGCAAGGTTTCTTATAAACTCCCATTGCCTAATGAATTGGCATTGGTTCATCCAATTTTCCATGTTTCATTGTTGAAAAAGTGTGCTGGAGATCCGACATCTATAGTCCCCTTAGAAGTTTTGGGAGTTAATGAGAATTTTTCATATGAGGAGGTTCCGATATAGATTTTAGATAGGCGAGGTAAGATGTTGAGAAATAAAGAAGTTGCTTTCGTGAAAGTCGTTTGGAGGAATCAATTAGTTGAGGGTGGTACTTGGGTGTTCGAGGCCGATATGATGTCCCGATATCCTCATCACTTTCCCTCAGTCCCTACTCAAGCTTGAGGTATTTGGCTCCTCATGTTTTACTCATTAAGTGTCATGTTTCTTAGATACTCCTATGATTTCCTCATTTATGCATGTTCATGAAAAACCTTAAGTTTTGAGAAAAGGTGTCAACTTGATCAATTTCTACATGATTAGACGCATTTGAGTCTAAGTTGCATAAATGCTTCATGATATGATGTTTTGAACATGCTTTAGCTTGGAGTTGATGTTTGGTTCTTGGATATGTGCATTTATGTAATTGCATGAATGTTGGGTTGCTAGGTTTAGGTTACTACCCTCCTTATGATGTCTTGAATCTCCTTTGAGGACAAATGATCTTAAGGGGGAGATAATATAACACCTCAGATTCGAGGAAAAATTCAGTTTTTGGAAATCTGGTGCTAGTTCCAATGGTGCCATCCCGGCCCGTGGAACGACCCACAAAGCTTTTAAGAGATAGTAGATAATAGGACACAGACTTCCCCAGAGCTTCCGATGGCATAGCCGAGACAATGGCATGTTCTCTGCCCTCCGGGGATGGAGTGTATAGTTGTCACAACCCAAAAACTCAAGTCATGATGAAACCTACCATAACCTACAGGTAGGAAGGCCAACCCATATCCCCGAACAAAAAGTAACAGGCATATTGGGCAGAGTTAACAACTAACGAGAAGATAATTACAATATAATGGGGGAACACAATGAAAATAAGGAAATAACATCAATCAATATAAACAAGAGGACATGATCCAATCTCATGACCTAATGAATGAAAGTATACAAAGCTAGTACAACAGCACAAGTCTCAAAAGTAGACCAAAAAGTACAAACTTGTCTCGAATACAAAAGATTATTAGCAAATATTATATACAGATGGAGATAAGTCAAACTAGGATGCCATCAGCTCACCTTCTATATCCAAAGATCTCTATAAAGGCTTGAATCACCATTGTCAGTTGGTGCTTGGATGAGCATCAAGAAAATAGAAGCAACGTGTAGCATGAGTAAAAAACAACAATTACCTAGTAGGCATCATAGGCTACTAAGCTTGGAAAGTAAATACCCTATGAAAAGTGAGGAAGTAAACGGTCACTAAAAGTAGAATGAATGAAGCAATAATGGAAACTCTAACTATATGACTCACGAATTAAGAATGAGCTAAGCAATAAAGTAAAGCAGTTATTTATAACCTAAATGGACCCCAAAAGGTACAATAATGCGTAATTGGAAACTAAATAACTTTAACGAACCTCCAAAATCCCAAGGACTACACAAAAGAGTTAAAGATAATGCTAACTAAGACTAAAAGTACCCTTAAACTGAAACGGTCAACCCTCGACTCGAACTAAGGCAAATGTACCCTTAAGAACCCAATGAAACCACGATTTCAGGACTCTAACCTGAGTAATAGAAGTGTGGTAGGACTCAAACTGTGGATAGTGAACATGCACTAGGGCCTCAAATTGTGACTAGTATAAATGCGCCAGTAGGTCTAGACATTTGGTTGGTTTAGTTCGATCTGGTTTATAAAATTCATTTTGGTTTTTGATTATTGATTTGTTAAAAATATTATCTGAAACTTAAATAAATTCAGTTAAGTTTGATTTTTACAATTTTGGTTTGGTTAATTTTGGTTTGGTTTTTCAGTATGATTATCATTTCAAGCCCCTTTTGTCGTAAATGGATTTCTAAAATTGGATCAGTTTTTTCACACTACTGATTCTTAGGACATTCTAAAAATTCAAATTTCAAAGTAACTACTCACTCAGCTCATGAGTTAGGAGTTGCCTCACGTAGTCACATTTGAATAAGGCGATTATTGTTTGATGCTCTATTGCTTTCAAATGAAAGAAAGTAATTTATTATAAAATTGTTCTCCTACTTTCAAAGAAACATATGTTTACCTGATTGTGAGGCGGAGCAGATAGACATTCCACATTCAAGAGCGATGGTTCTGATGTCTTATGGATTGTGGCTCGAGATGGAATGATGGTTGAGAATAGAGAAATGAGAAGTTTGTTGCAGCGTATCCCATCGGTCTGCTTCACACTACACACTAAGTTGTATGATGATGACTTCAGAGTGTGAATTTAAGTATTTAATTATTTGGGCAATTTGGAGGGTAATTGGTTGTATAAAATATTAAACATGGGTCACTTCTTCTGTTTTTTTAATGGGCTAAGTTTAGGGATTTGATTGGCTAAGTGTTCTATTTGAATATAAAAGATAGATATATTAAATAAAACTAAATCTTTTGGTTAACCAACAAAAAATAAGTAAAAATCAATAACCGAACTAAATTACAAAAAATTTAAATTTTAAAACCAAAACTGATCAATCAAATTGAAAAATCAAAACCGAAATTAAAAAAATATAGTTTAGTCAATTTGTTTTATCTTAACCAAACTATGCCCAGCGTTATGCATCAGGGCCTCAAATCGTGGCTTATAAAAATGAGCCATGGCCTCAAACCGTAGTTGATAAATTTTGAATGTCTCCGAATCACACGCTCTTTATCATGCATGATCATATCACAGAGAGAAACCAGCTTTAAAGTAACCAAGGACCCACTCCATCCCAAAACCCAAGACCCGATCCAATATAACCAATGAGGTCTATGTCACCCCCGAAGTAGGGGGCGTAACTGGCACTATAAACCCTATTAGAACAAGTAACCCACTAAAACATACTAGCTAACCAAACTGTGAGACAAAAAGATTGGGCAGCACAACCTCTAAAGAGTGAATCCTGGACCCTGAAGGTCATGACCTGAATGAGAATAAACCATACAAACAATGGTAGGCAAGCCAAAAAAAAATATAAAGATGTACTAGCTAGCCGACGAGGCCACAACTGAAGACATACCTACTTACATACACATATATATACATTCCAAGACTATGGGTTAGAGATTGAAACATATAAAAGAAAACCCAGAATATTGTGTCCACAATAGCCTCTATCACTGATATAAACATTGTCGGGACAAGGCCCCAACTATACCCAAACTGTACAACAAAAGTAAACATCCTCTGATAGCCCCAGGATAAGATGGAGCTTACCAAATCACAACTAAACCTGAATCATAGCTGGTGGGTCGATTAGAGTCCTTGCCTGTACCTGCTCACACGAAACAAAAAGCAGCGTCCCCAGGCAAAGGGACGTCAGTACGAATAAAAACGTATTAGTATGTAAAGCGGAAACTAGAATCATAAATATTTACTGTAAAAGGGTTATAGAGATACCACCTGAAACTGAAACTCAAATAATCTCCATGGCTGACATTTGACCCCCTACTATTTAAATATGCATGGTATGCTTGTATAATCGTATGTCGTGAATACATACATACATATATATATATATATATATATATATGTAAATGCATGACATACCCAACCAAATGCTAGCAATGGTGGTGCCTTCCGGTAGCGAACCGACATCATATTCGCCAACTTGTGGCCATCTGTGTATCATATGTATAAATATATGCAATAGACCCATACCTCCTGATTATAGCTCAGGAGTAGAATGCATATCATGTCATGTCATAGATTTATAACACCTATAAGTTACTTTTGTCATGTTGCCAATCTTGGCCCGTTTGTAGTCTTGTTCTCATAACCCCATAATCACTTTCGTATAACATATAACCATCTTAATGGAACCTCATATGTTCTTCCAAATAAGCTTGAAAATTTAACTCGAATTTTAGAAAGATAACCTAACCTTGCAGATATTCATAACAAGTTTAAGGTGATTTACTTAGTTCCTAACTTGGTTCCTAGATAATTTATAAAAGAAGTATTTCAAAAACCAAGTGTTCTAATAGTTTAAACATTTAAGTTTCAAAAATATATGTTATAGTAAATAGTATTTGCTTATTTAAGCAAAGATTTGAATAATAAGCTTAAAAAAAATAATATTGCAGATTCTTTTGTGAATGTTTAATGTGGATCGTCATATATATATATCTTATTCACGAAAACCTATGAAGATGGTCAATAAAAAAATTTATTAGTTAAATGCAATTATGTATATGTTTATTTCAATTTGATGAGGTTCAATCATTCAATTAGTCTTATCTCACTAATATTACCTTATAGACAATATTTGTTTTGTATTTTTGTTGTCATCTAACCAGATGTACTTTGCATGTGTATTATACGTTAAATTGTTTAGATGCCATATGAACATGTGAAGAGAACAACTACATTTTATATATTCATATATTTTCACAATTGTTGTGATTTTTTTAAGAAAAAGAACTCGGAACATTTTAAAATAATATATTTTGAAGTTAAAAGATCTCGTTAACTTGATGATACATTTGTGACATATATAATAGTTTAATTTAAATACAAATACCTACCCAAATATAAATATATATATATTTGCATTAATGAAAATATTTATCTCATAAAATTAGCTATTAAATAAGTAATAAAAATTAAACTAATACAAACTTCAACTAGCGTTATTATAAGTCATATGATCTTTTCTTCGTCTAAAATACTGAAATATTAAGAAATAATAAATAAGTAAAACAAAAGGGCAATGTTTATATAGTAATAACTAATTTGAAGCAAACTTCCAGAGAGTCTAAATCACATAAGTAACATTTATAAATAAAGTTATTCTTTTGTCTTGAGCATCAAAACCAAATCATGATAATTCTCTAAATTTTGGAAAAAACATATTCAGAAGCATATATCTACATCACAAGAGAAATTGTTAACAAAAACAAATGAATTTAGACTACATGATGTTAACTTCATCTATTGGAACATTACATACTAATGTATATATAAAGCAAAAAATAATAATTAGTACATTATCAAAATTATATTGTTTTTCTTAAGTACTCGAGGTTATGGAATATACCCTCTTAGGATAGAACGACTTACTTCATTAGAATAGTGGTACCTCATATTCTGCTAAACTACGAACTCACTCAACAACAATAAATCACACAAAAAATATTAAAATGCAAGAAGAAGAAAAGTAGATGATTAGAAAAAATTGTGGTTGAAAAATGAGAGGAAGTCCCTCTATTTATAGTCAACAAAGGGTAGTATGAACAAATGTTTTTTGTGTCCTATATGAAAAATCATGACCTTTGCGAGAAGTCACAAATCTTTGGAAAAGTCACAACTCTTTGGAAAAGTCACAACTTATTGAAAAAGTCACAACTCTTTGGAAAAGTCACAACTTATTGAAAAAGTCACAACTCTTTGGGAAACAACTCATTGAAAAATCACAACCCTTTAAAACAAGTCACAACTCATCGAAAAAGTCACAACCTAAGTTAGGGATATTATAGTAATTTAACATTTAAGTTAGGAGTTCATGCTTTTAAGGTAATATAGATATAGATTAGAGAGTTTTGAAGATAGTGAGTTACTTTAATGATTTTTCATAATAACTTTAGTGGGAAAGAGGGTTGGTTACAACTAATAAGGGTCTCCCGTGATATTTTAAGTCACATCACCCAAAGAAGAATAAGAATTCATACATGCGGACATATAATCAAGGAAACCAATAAATGGCATGTAGATGTCGAATACTCTATTTATCCGAACGAGTGGAATAACAAAATAATAGAATCATAAAAATAATTCATCTGAGATCTAATGCTTTTCACTGAAGGTCTTTCTAACAAGAGAATATCAAAATATCACATTCGGTGTTTTAGGAATTTCCCAGGAGTGGTGCTAAAATGAGGGATGTAGCTTAGCCTTAACATACCTTTCCAATGAACGCTCGAATGGCCGTAGATTCTTCATGAAAGTTGTTCTTTACATCCTACGCTTCGCAAACACTATATATACACAGCTGGTACGCACTTATAAACAGTTCATAATTGATCTTAAATTGGCAAATTTGCCAAATGGCCTCAACTTGACGAAACGTCAATAGAACTTCATAAAAACAATCATAAAAGAGACCCGAGATGATTACCTTAGTTAACCAAGTGTAAACATTGAAGAAACACCAACAACTACAAATTTATATCTTCAAGCTCCAAATGCAGCTAATAGAAGGGGAAAATGATAGCCACGTGTAGAGATGACATTTCTAGGCACGGGGGCAACCTTTAATGGTAGAAATCATAAAAATCTAACCTTCATCATGCAAGAAATCCATTAGAACCATCTCTTAAGCTTTATTTCTGGTAAGGGAGTGAAAAGAAATGTTTTTGTGGCTTAAAATGTTGAGTAAGCCAACATACCACATTTATTGACCCGACGCGGATCGTGACCCGGATTCTGCCTCGGCAGTCCACAGTAAAACCCTCATAAATCTTTACTCTGATGTCGGTTGGATACGGGGTTTTGTGCGTTGCAAACTAGACTCGTAGGCATTCGATATATTGATATGCCTTCTAACTCTTTATACATTGGGAGAAAACATCCAAGACATTTGACCCAAAGTTAAGAAAGTATTATTAGAGAAACTTCGATAACTTTTGCCGACCTGAGTTTCACTAATTTTCTTGACTTAAAAACTTAACATACAACCTTTGTGCTATTATAATACCTCATAACAGACTATTCTTAGCATGTTGTACACTCATAGTCTTATCCACAAGGTATGGGACAATTTAAACCTTTCATATGGGTGAAGTTCTACCCGAGACATTTCTTTAATCATGAACTTTGTTTGAGGGGTCCCTTTGATCTAAAACTTTAGTTTAGTTCCTTCATATTACCACGTATTTTCAATCTTAATCTCCAATGTGCGATACAAAGTCATATTACACCTCATATAACCATTCCATACTATGCCACATGTATTATGCAAGAATAGAGAAAAAGTACGGGATCTTACAGTCTAAAATGTCCACCTCAATGCACCGAGGCCGAAACATAAGAAGGCTTATGAATGAAAGGTTACGAGAGTTGAGTTGTCACCTTGCTAAAGATTCACACTATTAGACCCAAGTCTACTATATCAGTCTACATGGAGTTAAGCCACCTAAAGCGATGTCGGAGGATTTCTAAGGCCTAATGGCTAAAAATTGAAAGTCTAAGGCAATCACTAGCCGACGCCTAGGCTAAGTCCAAGAACAAGAAATAAATATCAACACAACCAGATAAATAGTTACAACATGGAATGATACAACAATGAAACCAGGTGGACATGCTCAATTTCTCGAAAATTACTCGACAAGAAGGCTTAGGCATGATTTCTATTAACTAAACATGATACATACTAGGAATCCATCCTAAAGCTGGCTAAACAACATGTAGATACCAACACTAGGTCAATCTAAGTTTGGTAAGTTGTACCCTACCTTAAAGTTGAGTGCACGCGTTCAAATCCACTAAACCTCAGCCTTACCCTTTCGAACCGCCTCCGATCACTGCACCTCTATCAAAGAAATGATCACAACATCAATACAAATGCTTTGATACTCGAAATGCAATAATTAAAGTGGGACCCATGTGGGGAATCCTTAAATAAGAACCTTCAATTGGCCCAATTTTTCTCAAGGAACTTGTGCCCCAAAAGTGCACACAATTAAAATCTTGAATCCATCCAAAACAGATCATGCCATAAAGAAGGACAACAATTCACCATTAAAGAGAAGAGAGTGGTCTTTAGGACAAGAAATTACCTCCAAAATGAGCCACCAACACAATATTGATCGTCCCAACATGAAACTCCAGCATTTCCTAACAATATGAACCAAATATAAGCTCAAACAGAGCTCTAAAGATAATGATATTGAACTTAGAATTTTGAGCAATGAACTGATTTTTGGGATTTAACTACTAGTGATAGCCGCTAAAGTGGTGACTTTCGCTACTTAAATGACCCCTCTAAAGTGGCACCCGTATCACTAAAAAGGAAAGGCTAATAGTTGAGGCTAATGTTCGACGTAATCAACTGACACTATTTTGGTTCAAGTGCCGAACGATCGTGTATAGTGATATAACTCAACTAAGGGTTGGGATCGTTCCCACAGGGAGTAGTTTTGAGAATTAGTAGAAAAATAAAATCAAGTTCTAATTAGTCATAGCTGTAAATATTAATGAATAAAAACATACTAAATCTAAGGAGTGATGCAAGCGTCAATTATCAATTGGGGTTTGTATTTATTAACAACTAAAAAAAGTAAAAATATAAGGAAACGAGATATGGAGACGGGATTCTTGGGATGTGATAGGAATACGGGTTAAACTAGACCATTGGGTACATGCTTTTGATAGTAAATTGTTGAGCATTTGTGAGTGGGCTAGACTATAGTGAGGTAAATTCTCTCTTGAGCAACTTACCCCGAATCAACTTGGTTTCTCTCGAACACCGAGTTGCCGCATTAAGCACATCCTCCGCCTTAGCCCATTCACTCTCTCGAGCTGAATGTGTGGGAGAAGTACTAGGATTCAATATCTTGAGCTGAACCCATGTCGACCCAATACCACCAGCTATCAATTTAGTAGTCTTAATTTTACGACCCCTCTCTCGAGCAAGCCAAAAACACTAAGATAAAATCCTATTTGCAACTACAATCCCATTAAGTTCATACACAACTACTAAACAAAATCACATTTAAATAACAAATAAACCATCAACAAACAAGACCCAACTTATAATTTAATCCATATTCATAAAATCACACCCCAAGAATTGGG
The DNA here is from genome assembly GCA_036250405.1 of Solanum raphanifolium. Lineage (NCBI taxonomy): Eukaryota > Viridiplantae > Streptophyta > Magnoliopsida > Solanales > Solanaceae > Solanum > Solanum raphanifolium. The sequence continues at coordinate 23,520 of JAJOOE010000477.1, read as the reverse complement.
GTTTTAGCTAGACATGTAAAAGAGATAAAAATTTATACCAATATCAGTTTCCATCAACTGGGTATGAAGAATTAAGTCTTAAAACATGTCAAGAGTGAAGAATCTTCGAGACCCATATCCAATTTCTTGGAGTTGAAACCCTTTGAATCTTCAAGGTCTTAGAACAAAGTCTCCAAAATCCTCTAAAACTTAAAACTCTCCAAAAACTGTAAAAAGTTCGAATAATAGAAGTGATATGATCTCATTACTAGAAATTTAAACAAGTATTTATAGTGTTTGAAAATTTGTGCTGTGGAGGACCATTCGGTGCAGTTAGTCAGGATTGCGGATACGCTCGGCGATCTGCCTTTTGGTCGATTTCATCGCCTTCCTGCTTTAGGCTTCAGCCTCTTTGCGTTTTGAGTCATTGGGCGATATGGTACTGCTTCGCGGAACTGATCAGCGACGCGCCGACTGCTCCATTTCATCGCCAACTTGACCTTTTCCTTCAGGGCTCAGCACACTGGAACAAAAGGCGATCTCCAGGCCCATCGACGACTCGCCAACTGGGCTCGGTGATCTTCAGGCCTTCATTTCTTTGTTCTTTTCAGCCGCCTTGTTCCTTCTTGCCAAGTAGTGTCCATGCTTTGCCTCAAACTCTAAATACCTGAAACTTAAGGATTTTCATCAAATATTGAGACAAAATATGCATTTGAGGACACTAATCTATCAAAATATAGCCCTAAATGAGTCCAAATTGTGGACTCATCTACACCCCCAACTTAAACTTTTGTTTGTCCTCAAGTAAAACTCAAGTTCGGCAGTCTAAAAAGGATGTCTCAAATAGTGCTACACAAGACTCAACCATCAATGTACACAACAAGACTAAACTTACTCATGCAAGAATCAATTGTATACTCAAAGACTCAAGTTGTGACACACCATTATCAAAGATTTTCAAGCTCACTATACTTGCTTCAAATGCAAGTTCATGCTCAACAATGGTATTTGAATGCCCTTACACAAAGAATGATTCCATATTCACACAATGGTTTGATCATTTAAAGTTCCGTAATCAAATACAACACTCACTCTCACAAAGAAGAACACAATGCATGCTTTCACCCATAGGTTTGCCCGTATTTTCCAATCAACAATTGTTTCAGCTCACTCAAGATCAAAAAGGTCTTTTCAAGGCTTGTAGTGGGGCTGAGTTCAAAGGTATGGTCATTTAGGCTCAGTGAGTTTCATCCTCGTGAAATGTGGTGCTTTCAACACTCAATTTCCTCTTCTTTCATCAATTTCTTTAGTGCTCATAAGTCATTCCATTATTCACTTTCCATGGATTGCTTGGGAACCCCATTTCTTTTGTAATTTATTCCACAACTTTTTCATTCTTTTCTTTCTCTTTTTTTTGTATGGAGGGGTTCTATTTTTCTCAACACCATGAGTTAAATGGGACTTTTATTGCACTTCTCGACTTGCCTTTTCTCTTCACCACACCCCCAACTTAGGTTTTTGGCCTAAGTTGGCTATTCAATCAAACACGAATCACGAGGATTATAGGTAGTGGATTAAGAAAGGCATGTTTTCATCAAGTTTCTTCCAAACAAAGGTAAGGCTCAAGGGGTGTTCAAAAGATGTTCACACACTCACAAGGTAGGCCACAAAAGATGTATATGTCAAATTCGCTCACACTCTTCGAAGTTGCCTAAGATCATATCAAGAGATAGCCTTAGTTAGTCGACCGAACCAACGAAGAAAATTCTAGGTGTTATCATGCATGGTTCACAGTAAGCTCATCACACAAGGCATCGACACCAAAGTCAAACAAGACTCCACACTTTCACTAGTGTGCAACGTTCATCACAAGAGAATCAATTTGATAATTGGCTAGTCACAACGAGATGCACAGGGTTCACATATTGACTATGTAACCTCAATTTGTCTCATTGTAGCCATACATGCATGTTTTTTCGATTATGAGCACTATTTGAGTCATTGATATTGATCAAAACTGAGACTCAAATTTGCTAAAGAACAGCCACATTCCACACGTACAAGAGGTGGCAAAAATTTTAATTTTTTTTTCCGAAAGGTCAAAATCATTTACAATTTAAAATAAAAGGAGCCACAAGCTCAAACATCCACAAGAAGCAGTGTATGACACAATTATAAGTAAAATGACCCAATTATATGCACAAAATAGCGAAGCATCAATATTCACACAAAAGATGGGCCTCACTCCTCCACAAATAAAAACCATTTGTCCTCAAATTCCAATAACATTATATCCAAAATTTAAAATAAGGAAAGACAAAGAGGGGGGTAAAGAGGGGATCATGTATATGCAATCTCTCCATATGTCTGGGCCTTAGTGCCCGCAATAACATTTTGGACTTGGGTATCAGTGCCCGGGGTCACCTCAGGCTTCTCGCTTTGATGTCGATTAATGAATTTTGAAATGCTAGGTGGCAAGGGATGCCAAAGTCTGAGCACAAATCAACGACTAGAACACTTAGAGAATTGCAAAACTTTGGCCATAAACAACCGTCTAGTTCGTATCCATTTGGTGACATTAGTACTGCTCGCCGATCTACTCGGCGACGCACCGAGTGGTCACTTACTTCGCCGAGTTTTACAGGACCGTCAGTCAAAGTGAGGGTCCAAACAACGGCTTACATCGGGATTGCTGACATAGTTGGCGATTCGCCAATAATTTCCTGGGCTCGCCAAGTGTTATAGACTCCATCTTGAAGTTGTCTTGAGTCTAACGGCGGTCTAGGTCGGGCATAGCCGACCTTTTCAGCATTTCGCCGACTGGACTTTAGTTCGCCAAACTATACCTTTCAGACAATTCCCGCACATTGACCTACACAAACAGCACACCATTATTCTTAAACAAAAATAAAACAATAAAGGGTCTGGGGTTGCGTCCCAAGCAGCGCCTAAGTTAACGTCATGGTATGACGCAAGTTAACACCTAATCCTCATCTTCGGAGTCGGCCATGGTGTCATTAGGCCACTCCTCACTGCTCTGTAAGAAGATTTTTCCTATCAATTAATTTATATGGGCATCTCATGTACCGTGAGTTTACGGTATTTTTGATACATTTCACTTGAGAGTTATGTATGTCTAGGGCTATTTTGTATTACTTTATATGTGTTTTTCTCATGTTTGCAGGGAATAGGTTCAGGCATGGCAACTTGAAAACACAACTAAAAGAAGTGCAGAAAAGGGCATCTACGGAGGCAACTTACGAACCGTAGGTCTAGTTACACCCCATAGATGATAGTCGTAGAAGGGCAGGAAAGGCATTGTTGTAGATCAGGGAATTTTTTACCAAGTGTGGAACCACGGTTGTGACTTACGGACCGTAGATTGATCTACAGACCGTACTGTTGCTCCGTCAAATCATTCAGAGATTAGTTCCAGTACCTGATGCTGAAAAAATCTAAGTGTGGCGTTACGGAGAAGAGTTACGGACCATAGATAGACTTACGGTCCGTACTGTTGAATCATAGATTGCGACAGAGATTTTGCAGATTTTGAAAAAAGAAAAATTGCCTAAGTCCTGAGCCACGGAAGGGACCTACGGACCGTAGATCGACTTACGGACCGTAGGTCAGTATCGTAGATCGAAGACGCGTGCTGGAACATTATTTCCTTTTTATTTAGGACTTGTTTTTCTATAAATAGGGCATGTACACCTCGTTTTTGGGTTAGACTTTATTCTTTTAGTTCTAGTTTTTGGCTTTGGAGATTAACTTCCAACTATAGCAATTCTTAATTTCCTAAGTTTGTTTTGAAGATTTTGGTTTGGAAATTCAAGTTGAAATTCTAGGTTTATCATTCTCATTATGTAAGTTCATGATTTTTTCTTCTAATTATATGAATTGTGTTTTTACTAATATGGGTAACTAAATCTACAACTAGGGTTGTGGGAACCATGAGCGATTAACAAAGTATAAATAGTAACTAAGCAATTCTTGAATAGTGTTGTTGCATGCATTGATAATTCTTTCGTTTAGAAGTCTTTTTAACGAGTGCACACGTTAGAACTAGCCTTGTTGCTACTTGTCCGACCAAGGAGGTAGTTAATAAGAAAAGAATTATCAACACAAATTTAGTGTGATACTATCTAATAGTCTAATGTCAATTGGTGCGAGGGTGAAAACAAAGTCATACATCGATGTGATGTTAGTAAATTATACACACGTAGCCGGACCAAGGTGCGGGGTGAAATTCTCTAGATGTTGGACCAAGGATTTAGAGATACCTAACTTATCACTTTGCATATAATACACTAGGAGGGGATTGTTATTACTAGGATTATAGAGTTATGAACTTATGGGGAACACGTACGCCCTAGTTTCCTTCTCAATTTGATAACAACAAAAGCTTGAATCTTGCTTACTAATTACTTTCATAATTTCCAAAATTTGTTACACAAATTCCCCCCCCCCCCACCTTTTACTTATTTGTCTCATAAATACATTGGCTATTGAACTTAAGTCTAAACCATATTCCTCGTGGGATCGACCCCAACCTAAAATTTGGGTTCTTTACGTGATAACGATCGCTTATGCTTCTGAAAAGAGGTGTAATTTGAGCGTATCAAATTTTAGCGCCGCTGCCGAAATAAGGCTTTTAGATTAAATTTAATTGCATTATTGAACTTTAGTCAAATATTTCCTAATTTTACTTTTTTCTTTTGTTTTTGTCTCTCTCAGGTTCCTACTCTAGTGTATGCCAAGTACACGGAGTCAAGGAGAACCACTTACTCCCTACGATCTATAACTGAACAGAACTCTGCGGAGAATGAATAATCAAGGAGTTCCCGCTAATCCTATCGGAGGAGAGTTAGGTGATGGTGTTGGGTTGCAGCCTCCGAGGGTTGGTGATGAGAATAATCAGATACAAGCTAAGAATAGATTAGGAGATGCACTGAGGGCACAGGAACCACAAGGACCACGTCTGCATGAAAATTTCAGGGTCAACCTTAATATTGTCGTTCTAATGGACCTCTTGTCCTATCGCCTCTACCTCAGGGTCATACATTTGTGGTTACTAGTAGCTTGATGCAGATGCATACATCGAGAGGATTGTTTGAAGGGTTGCCAGCGGATGATCCACATGCTCACATAGCCAAACTTAATCATATCTGCAAAATTTGTATAGGTCGACCGGATTGGGATATGAACGTCATTGGGTTGCGTGTGTTTCCCCTATCATTGATCGTAGATGCTGCTGTGTGGTTCAATGAACTCCCTTACAACTCAATCTATACATGGGAGCAGTTGACAGAGGCGTTTTTAGCAAGACTATTTCCAGTGTCCAAGAAGTTGAACAAGAAGGATAAACTCAACAACTTCAAAGCATTACCTGGAGAGTCTATGAGTAGTTCTTGGGATAGGTTCACTGCCTTTATGAGGGGTGTCCCGAATCACTGTATTGATGATGAGTCGCTGAAAGAGTACTTCTACTGAGGACATGATGATAATGGTAAGGCAGTGCTCGATACTATTGCGCGAGGTTCGTATAGTGAATGCACTTTTGCACAAATTACAGAGAAAATGGAGAAGATATCTCAAAATAATAAAGCTTGGAGCACTAGAAAGTCAGACACTGGGAGGAGCACATTTATCGTTCAAGCTACAAACAACCAGCCCGCAGATGAGATTTGCGAGGAGATGGCAGAGATGAGAATTGAACTAGGGTTGGTGTTGAAGCATGTGAGCAGAAGTGCAGAGAAAGTAAATGTTGTGAATTATTTGACTAGAAATCCACCACCGATTGAGGAGTATTACTATGAAGAGGATACTTATGCGGTGAATGATCAGATGGGGGGTTTTCAACCAAACGCCCAAGGTTCCAATACGGATATTTGGTGCCAAGGTCAAGGAAATCAAGGTCGGAACTATGACAACTACAACCAAGAGGGTCAATATTTTTGGGATGGCAACTACAATCGTGACAACAACTACAACCGAAATGACTATGGTAACAGAAACGATCGGGTTGGGCCTTACGTTCCTCAAAATCGGGAACCTGGTAATAGGGAAGCTGAAGGTAGTATGTTATGCGTTGAGGAGATGATGCAAAAGATGCTGAAGAAGTTTGACACTACTGATCAGAATGTGAAAGAGATGTGCACTGAGTTGTCCGAAATTGGCCAGAAAGTTTATCCCCATGCAGTGTCGATAAAGCAACTTGAGCAGCAGTTTAGTCAGTTGTCTGCTACTATGAATACATGCTAACCGGGCACGCTTCCAGCAACACCATCCAGAATCCGAAGAATGATGGGCATTGTATGGCAATCACGACTCGCGGAGGAAAGCAGACTATATGACCCCCCCCCCATGCCATCCGATGTAGAAATAGTGGTAGAAACAGATGGTGATGAGATTGAGGTTACAGAAAAGTCTAAAAATGCCACAGAGAAGGAAGCGGAGATAGCCCAAAAGGTTGTTCCCATGCCTAGACCTCCACCTCCTTTCCCACAGAGGTTAGTGCAGAAGGCTGAAGAAGGAAAGTACCGCAGGTTCATAATTATGTTGAAACAACTTTCCATTAATGTCCCTTTGATAGAAACTTTGGAGCAAATGCCTGGGTATGCAAAGTTCACGAAGGACTTGGTGACCAAAAAGAGGGTTGTCAGTTTTGAGAATGATGAGAGGTTGCAGAATTGTAGTGCCATTTCTACGAGGTCAATGGTACAAAAGAGAGAGGATCCTGGATCTTTCATTATTACATGCACCATCGGTAAGATGCACTTTGCGAAAGCTTTGTGTGATTTGGGTGCCAACATTAACTTGATGCCATTGTCGATTTATAAGAAATTGGGTTTCAGAGCTCCAAAACCAACTGCGATGCGTTTACTTATGGTTATTAGAACTGTGAAAAAGCCCATTGCAGTGCTTCAAGATGTCCTTGTGAAAGTGGGGCCATTCATTTTTTCGGCAGACTTTGTTATACTTGATTGCGAGGTTGACTTTGAGGTTCCCATCATCTTAAGGAGACTGATCCTTGCTACTGGATGTGCCTTAATCAATATGGAGAAAGGGCAGATGAAGTTTGGACTAAATAAGGAAGAGGTGACCTTTAATGTCTGTAAGTTTATGAAGCAGGCAAGTGATCTTAAATCGGTATCGGTGGTGACTCACACTTTTGGAAGAGGTGCTGAAGTGTTTAGTAAGGAGAAGTTAGGTGTAGCCTTGTACACGGAGAAGAAGCACCATGCTCAAAAGACATAAAAGCGCAAACTAGCTCTTGGTGATCTGGTGTTGTTATATAAATCAAGGTTGTGTTGTTTTCCGGGTAGATCTAAGTCCCAGTGGACTGGACCATTCAGAGTGACCCAAGTGTCCCCACATGGAGTGGTTGAGCTCGAGAAAAGGAATGGGACAAGGTTCAAAGCCGACCAACGGAGGATAAAAAGCTACATGGGAAATTCTGAGAGTGTAAATGTAGTGATGGAGGCATGGCATCTTGATGAAGTATGAGTAATCAAGGGGTCTGTATCATGCCGCGATGTTAAATCAAGCGCTGCTTGGGAGGCAACCCAAGATGTACAATCTAGCCAACTATAGGTTTTTTTTTGCGTCTAGTAGTTTCTTTGGTTAATTACGTCTTTGTACTTAATTAGATAGGTGCTTTAATTTCTTGGTTAGTGTTGGCTAGATATAACATAGGGTCCGTGTCTAAAAAGTGTCCAGAAAATGTAAAAAGAATGGCCTAATGGTTGCTACATGTTCAGGTGCGCAAGGAAAAATCTGCAGAAAATGGTCTGGTGCAGAGGTCTACGGACCCCATCGACGATCCGTAGTTCATTTAACGGACCGTAAAGGGAGATCGTAGATCCCAGGTAAGTGTGAAATTTTACAAAGTGTGAAGGTGATCTACGATCCCCATCTACGGACCATTGATCGACCTACGAACCATAAGCGTGGTCTCGTAGGTCCAACCCTAGCTAAACCGGACCCACCCACTTGTTGATGATTCTTCGGCTCTAAGCGCCACAGGTTTGCTTCACCCAAATCCATTAATTTTTACTGCTTTTTGTGTGCATTGGGGACAATTGCCCCTATTTTTGTTGGGGTGGGGTAAATGGATTGTGAGTGATAGGGTGAAGTCTGAGTAACGCAACTCATAATCCTCTCTTGGGGTTTTCTTGCCTGTGTTCTTTTTCCCCAAGAGACTGCTTAATTTTTGTTGAACCGGCATGTTTAGGATTGTATGTGTAGAAGCATGAGAAAGAATGATAGCATAAGCATGATGGCATGAGCTTGTTGAAAAAATGATACCCGTCCAAAGAAATTGAAATGTGTGCTAAAAGTTGTAGACTAGAATAAGTTGAATGTGTTGGTTATGAGTATGACATGATAATGACAAATTTGATTTCATGACTTAAGCTAAAAACTTGAACTGGGTAATCTAATAATGGAATTGTGTGCCAAAAGTGTGCCAGAATCGTTGGTTGTTCAAACAATTGGTGCCAATCTAGAACTTGCCCGGTTAGTCCTGCAAAGATAATCTACTCTAGAAGCTAGGAAGTGATCATAGGCCATTGTAATGAATAGTCCACTAAATGCCTAAAAGAATTTGACCAAATGAAAATGAATGCTCCCGTTGATCCAAATGCTTTGAGCCTAAAAGAAACCATTTCTTTCTAAACCCATAACTTACCTTACCATAATCTATTGTTTTGGCCCCGGTCCCTCCTTGGACATGTGCACCTCAACTTAGGCCAAAATCCTAAGTTGAGGGTGGTTAATGCAAAAGGTGACATCAATCTTGGCCATGATCCGACATCGGGTATTATGCACCTCAACTAACAGAAATTCCTTAAGTTGAGGGTGGCTATGAAAGGGGAAACCTAAAGAAAAATGGGTATGAAAAGAATTTGGTGTTGTAAAAGAAAAGAAAAAAAAAGGGATGTGACTTTGTGTGAAAGAAAGTGAGCAAAACTAAAGAAAAGAAGAAAAAGCAAGAAAAAGAAGAAAAGTGAAAAATAAAAGAGCTACAAAGTCGAAAGTCACATCAATGATGGAAAAGAATCAAGGGAAAGAGGAGAAAAAGGTAGGATGTCAAAAATAGGGCAAAAAGAGGTAGAAAAGCCTAATGTAATGTCAAGGAGGGCAAAAAGTCACTAAAAGTACCCAAATGTACCACATTGACCCTGAGACTACGTTACAAGCCAAGAAAGTCCAATACTGATCCTAGAACCTAGTTGGAGAGTCTAAGCAGTGAAAATAAGGCCAAGCCTATGGTATTAAGCACTACTTGTAATTGAAGTTACTTCTGAGCGTGAGTGTTGAATGAATCCTTGTACTTAAAATCATATTTATTGTGTGAAAAAAGGGATTTCGTTTGAAATAAGGGCACTGGTGACATTGTTGGAAAGTTGGTACCTTGGTGATAGTAGAACAGTGTATGTGGTGAGTGGATTGGTTGATCTGTGTCATATTTTGATCCGCACAAATTAGCTTGTTGAGTCTAAGAGAACATATTTTGCACCCGAAAAGAGAGTTGGGATAGAGAGCCATGTGATTGCTTGTGCTTAAATTGCTTGATTCTATACAAGTGTCGTTTAGAGTCTTAGTGTGTCGCTTGAGGACAAACAACGATTTTAAGTTGAGGGTGTGTTGATGTGAGGCCAAAATACATATTTTTAATCATTATTTCCCTCACATTTATTATTTATATTTATCCTTTTTTAGCATAAATTTTATGTATTGTGCTAAATAATATATTTTATTTGTAGGATTAAATTGGTGGAAAAATGAAGAAATTTGGAGCTAAAACAAATTAAAAATGAAAGATTGAAGAAAGAAATCAAATAGACAGCTTAATGAATTAAAGTGATTAAAATATTATGTTTATATATAAGGTGCATATTGCTGCAAATTGCGAATTGCAAAAGAATTTAAGTTGCAGGAATAAGTTGCCACGTGGCAATTTCTAAAGGCAATGGCCAATTGATGCATGGCAGGGCAGAATCTATAATTTAAGGCGGTTTCAACTTTCACACGGACAGCTCACGCAGCGAAAAAAAAGGAATCCAATTCCTTTTGGTTTTGGATTCCTAACTTAATTTAGACTCAACTATTTTATTTATGGTTTTCTACAAATAGTCCATAGAAATAATTATTTTAGGAGGATTATAAGAGGATACTTTTTAGGGCTCTTTTCTTCTTCTTATTTGGGGGTTAGACTTTATTACTTTTATTCTAGTTTTTGGCTTTGGAGATTAACTTGCAATTTTAGCAATTCTTGATTTCCTAAGTTCGTTTTGAAGATTTTGACTTTGAAATTCAAGTTAAGATTCTTGGTTTATTCTTCTCATTACATAAGTTCATGATTTCTTCATCTAAAAATATGAATTGTTCTCTTGCTACTATGGGTAACTAAATCCACAACTAGGGTTGTGGGAACCATGAGCGATTAACAAAGTATTGATAGTAATTAAGTAATTCTTGAATAGTGTTATTGCATGCATTGATAATTCTTTCATTTAGAAGTCTTTTTAACGAGTGCACGCGTTAGAACTCGCCTTGTTGCTACTTGCCGGACCAAGGAGGTAGTTAATAAGAAAAGAATTATCAACATAGATTTAGTGTGATACTATCTAAATGTCGATTGGTGCGAGGGTGAAAACTAAGCAATACATTGATGTGATGTCTAATATGAGGTAAAGGTAAGAGTTAGTAAATTATACACACGTAGTAGGACCAAGGTACGGGGTGAAATTCTCTAGTTGCTGGACCAAGGAATTAGAGATATCTAACTTATCACTTTGCATGTAATACACTAGGAAAGGATTACTATTACTAGGATTACCGCGTTATGAGATTATGGGAACACGTACACCCTAGTTTCTCTCTCATCTTGATAACAACAAAAGTTTGAATCTTGCTTACTAATTGTTCACATAACTTTCAGAATTTGTTTCACAAATCATCCTTTTAGTTATTTGTTTCGGAAGTACATTCATTAAATGAATATAATCATAAGTTGAACTTAAGTCTAGACCATATTCCTCATTGGATCGACCCCAACCTCCAAGTTGGGTTCTTTACATGATAACGATCACTTATGCTTTTTTAGGGAGGTGTAATTTGAGCGTATCAAATTTTGGCGCCGCTGCCGGGGAATAAGGCTTTTAAATTAAGTTTAACTACAGTATTGAACTTTAGTCAATTATTTCCCAATTTTACGTTTTTTGTTTGTTTTTTTTCTATAGGTTTCAATTCTAGTGTATGTCAAGTACACGGAGTCGAGGTAAACCCTTGACCCCTACGATCCTGAACTAAGAAAGACTTTGAGAAAAATGGCAAATCTAAGGATACACAATAATCTAATCAGAGAGGGTCAAGGGGATGGAACCGGGTAACTAAGATGTTTGTATCGTGCCGCGACGTTAAATTAAGCGCTCATTGGGAGGCAACCCAATTAGTAGTGTAACTTCTTATTTTATTTTATTAGTTTCACTTTTTTTTATTTTGGTCTTGTTTTGATTTTTACCGATTAGGGTAAGTCTGAGTACCAAAAAAAAAATTGAAGCAAAGGAGCATGTTTGAGCTTAAGTGTGGGGTGACGCCCCTTGATAAAAATAAAGAGAACATGCTACTAGCTAGGCCTAAAGGCCTCAGGGAGTTTTCCTAACTCTTGTTTTAAATTTTATTTAATGCTTTGGGGACATAGCATTTTTATAAGTGTGGGGTGGAGGAATGAATTCCTAGTTTTTACTGTTTTATTGAGTTTTTTTTAGGATGGGTTCCTTGACTTTTGTTTTCGGTGCTTTTCCTGAGGATAGTCCCTTTGAACCGAGTGTCTTTTATTTTTTTAGGAATAAGTTTTGTTTTAAAATTTTTTTTAGAGAAAAGAAAAGACCCTTTTGAGTGGTGTGATACTTGCTATTTAGGCCTAATTTTTTAGTAGTACTTTCTTGTGAATGCTTGAAAAAAAATGCAGACTCTTTGACATCTAAGCTCATGGTTGTGACTTTGTATATATCTTATTTTATTTTGTAGTTTGTTATGATCTTGTCTCTCTTAGAAGTGGAATTGATCCATCTTGATTGATACTTGTGTCATGTGTGGTGAGAATTTGTTTATTCCATGTTTTGCATCTTAGTCTAGAACTTGCCTTGCATGTTATTAAAGTGAAATAAAAAGTGATGCTTTGTTTAAGAGATCATAATAGGCTTTCTTTGATTTGTCTGGTAAATTTTAGCCTTTTCAGATATTTTATCAATTGTTAGCCCTTTTGAGTCTGTAGCCTTTTGTTGGTAGCCATATTTTACCCTTGACTATTTTGTTGAATCCCCAATTTTTGCACCTTGCTTCCTTGAGCATTATAACATAGACTTATTCTAATTATCAATTCTGAGAAAAAAGGATGGTTGAGTGAAAAGGTAATCAATGATAGCTACAAAGTGCTTGCAAGCCCTCTTTGAAAGAATGTGACATGAAAAAAAAAATATGACATGAGAAAAATAAAGTTACCTTGATGATGGCACTGGTCCTTCCAAGGACATCGTGCACCTTAACACATGTAAAATACGTAAGTTGAGGGTGGCTATTATGAAGGAAATTTTTTTTTTTAAAATGGCAAAATAAAAAATAAAAATGGAAACATTCTTGAGATGATGAGAATTACTTGTGAAATATATGTTGAAGAGAGGGCTGAAAATAAAGAGAAGAAAATAATGGGTGATGAAGTCTAAAATTGCAAAGTGCTTAAGGAAGTGTAAGTAACTATTATATAGTTTTCCTACCCGTTCCCTAGCCTACATTACAACCCGTTAAAGTCCTATTAGATTCTATTCAAGCATGCTTAATTAGTGGAGATATACATAATGGGCAAGCCTATGGTTCTTGTGCATGCATGTTAATTTTATTTGTGAGTGTGAGAGATTTTCTTGATATGCAGTCATTAATTTATATTCAATCTTTTGAATTGAGTGTTTGGACTATTTCTTTTTGTGAGGGCACTTGTTTCATGATAGATAGGTGATTTTATTAGTTTTCTTTGATGAGAGTAGGTAAGCAAGCTTAAATTTGATGAGTTCAAAGGTTTTCCTTCAGGTTAGGAGGTTAGAAGTTTGTTGTTTATCTGAATGTCTTGCATAATGATTAAGAAGTCTACTTGATGTTTTGAAATTGGTAGATGGCCTAATTGTTTGTATTAACCAAAGTGATGACATTCTTATTTTGATGAGCGTTAATGTTTGCTCGAGTTCGAACAAAAGTTTAAGTGTGGGTGTTGATGTGAGGCCAAAATACATATTTTTAATAATTATTTCCCTCACATTTATTATTTATATTTATCCTTTTTTAGTATAAATTTTATGAATTGTGCTAAATAATATATTTTATTTGTAAGATTAAATTGGTGGAAAAATAAAAAAAACTTGACACTAGAACAAATTAAAAATGAAAGGTTGAAGAAGGAAATCAAGCAGACAGCTTAATGAATTAAAGTGAATAAAATATTATATTTATATATAAGGTGCATATTGCTGAAATTGCGAATTGCAAAAGAATTAAATTTGAAGGAATAAGCTGCCACGTGGCAATTTCTAAAGCCAATGGCCAATTGATGCATGGTGGGGCAGAATATATAATTTGAGGCGGTTTCAATTGTCACGTGGACAGCTCACGCGGCCAAAAAAAAAGGAATCCAATTCCTTTTGATTTTGGATTCCTAACTTAATTTGGACTCAATTATTTTATTTAGGATTTTCTCAAATATTTCATAAAAATAATTATTTTAGGAGGAATTATAAGAAGATACTTTTTAGGGTTCTTTTCTTCTTCTTATTTGGGGGTTAGACTTTATTACTTTTATTCTAGTTTTTGGCTTCGGAGATTAACTTGCAATTTTAGCAATTCTTGATTTCCTAAGTTCGTTTTGAAGATTTTGACTTTGAAATTCAAGTTAAGATTCTGGGTTTATTCTTCTCATTACGTAAGTTCATGATTTCTTCATCTAAAAATATGAATTGTGTTCGTGCTACTATGGGTAACTAAATTCACAATTAGGGTTGTGGGAACCATGAGCGATTAACAAAGTATGAATAGTAATTAAGTAATTCTTGAATAGTGTTATTGCATGCATTGATAATTCTTTCGTTTAGAAGTCTTTTTAACGAGTGCACGCGTTAGAACTCGCCTTGTTGCTACTTGTCGGACCAAGGAAGTAGTTAATAAAAAAAGAATTATCAACATAGATTTAGTGTGATACTATCTAATAGTCTAATGTCGATTGGTGCGAGGGTGAAAACTAAGTCATACATCGATGTGATGTCTAATATGAGGTAAAGGTAAGGGTTAGTAAATTATACACACGTAGCAGGACCAAGGTGCGGGGTGAAATTCTCTAGTTGTCGGACCAAGGAATTAGAGATACCTTACTTATCACTTTGTATGTAATACACTAGGAAATGATTACTATTACTAGGATTACCGCGTTATGAAATTATGGGAACACGTACACCCTAGTTTCTCTCTCATCTTGATAACAACAAAAGTTTGAATCTTTCTTACTAATTGTTCACATAACTTTCAGAATTCGTTTCACAAATCCCCACTTTTAATTATTTGTTTCGGAAGTACGTTGATTAAATGAATATAATCGTAAGCTGAACTTAAATCTAGACTATATTCCTCGTGGGATCGACCCCAACCTCTAAGTTGGGTTCTTTATTTGATAATGATCGCTTACGCTTCTTTAGGGAGGTGTAATTTGAGTGTGTCATGTAGCTGATTAATCATGGAATTGGAAGTTGTCGTCAGATTCAGCATTTCGATGTTCTTTTCAATCTATCTCAACACCTTATCTTTTTCATCGATCTTGTGTTGAATCACTTGAATTAGTGAGAGGACTTCTTCATTTTACCCACTTTCCTACTCCTTTCCTTTTTCACATTTTTGAAGGAGAAAGTGGTTGTCCTTTTTCATGGACTGCTCTTCCAATTCTGTGACTCTCTTGGTTAAGAATTCCAGCTGAGTTAACATTGTAGCCCACTCTTGTTTTCCCTTTGTTTCCTCGTTGGTCTTAACCATTCCGTCGAGGATTTTGGCTACTGTTTCATAGGGTTGTTGCAGCAAGCAACCCTCGAAAAGTTGGTCTGCGATACTTCTATTTTCGGGTCCAAGATCCCTATAGAAGCACTCTAGTATCACTTTATCAGACATCCCATGATTTGGGCATGGGTGTAGCACTGCCTGGAATTTCAGCCACATCTTTTGGATGATTTCACCTCCTACTTGCTTGAATGTCAGGAGATTATCCCTAAGGTTCAACAATTTCAAAAGAGGGTGATCCGTTTGATACCCATAGCTTTCATTCACACTCATTTTTCCTGAAATAGTCACACAAACAAACGAAACAAAACTACAAATTAAGTAAGTATACCTACAACAAAGAAGAACGAAAATCCTAATTAACTACAAATTCTCTAATAATACCACTCCCCGGCAGCGATGCCATTTTGATGTTTGACGTAATCAACTAACACTATTTCAGTTCAAGTGCCAAACGATCGCGTGTAGTGATATAATCCAACCAAGGGTTGAGATCGTTCCCAGAGGGAGTGGTTTTGAGAATTAGTAGAAAAATATAATCAAGTTTTAATTATTCATAGCTATAAATATTAATGAATAAAAACATACTAAATTAAAGGAGTGACGCAACCGTCAATTATCAATGGAGGTTTGTATTAATTAACAACTAAAAAAGCAAAGATATAAGGAAATGAGATATGGAGACGAAATTCTTGGGATGTGATAGGAATACGGGTTAAACTAGACTATCGGGTACATGCTTTTGATAGTAAATTGTTGAGCATTTGTGACTAGGCTAGACTATAGTGGGGTAAATTCTCTCTCGAGCAACTTACCCCGAATCAACTCGGTTTCTCTCGAACACCGAGTTGCCGCATTAAGCACAACCTCCGCCTTAGCTCATTCACTCTCTCGAGCTGAATGAGTGGGAGAAGGACTAGGATTCACTCTCTCGAGCTGAACCCATGTCAACACATAATATTATTTGCGTATCCATATAGTTAGTTTTATCATGTTGCTATATTAAATCGTCTTTTATGTGTTATTACTTGCCCGTATTTTTCATTGTACTTTAACAGGGTTTGAACTTAAAGGTTCAAGATGTTTGAAGAGTTGCCTAGAAGAGATTTCCGGACGAGACCATTATATTTAAGTTTATTTTAATGGTGTAGATATCATTTATTTATTTTTGATTTGTAATATTTGTACAACTCTAAAACTTTACTCTATATATGTGATATAATTTGGGGATCGTCTAAGGGTAGGGGGATATACGTGCTAATTATTTTCCTTTCATTTTTAGCTTAGTTTATGTTGTTATGTGTGGTTGCTAAAATCTGCCTATGTTGCTTAAATCGTAAATCTTGCAAGCATATTAGAATATGTCTTAATATTGGTAAAAATCAATCTTTGTTTATAACCTTATCAGATTAATCAACATATCATGAATATATGTTCAAATTTGCTATGATCTTGAACTTGTAGAATCTTCTCTCACATGTTAATATTGTTAAAATTCAGAAATTGATTAATAACAATTAGACATCATGCCTATAAGTTTTTCTGAATAATATTATAACTTCAGCATGTTCACTTAGATATCATGTCTATAAGACTTAATTAATAAGATAAAATTACTAGTTAAAATCATACTCTAATAATTCTTAGCATGTTAAATAACTGAAATAATTATGCTGCATATTTTATGCTCATTGTTAAACAAATTCTGCAATATAATTATTTTTCTAGTTACTTAAATTAAATCAATTAATTTTCAACATGTCAAATAATTGAATTACACCTGTTGTGTATATTTTTTGCCACTGGTAAATAATTTTGTGATATATTTTCTGCCACTCAAGAATAAAAGTAATAAAGCAGCTCCTGCATGTTTTAATTTTAAAATTTGTCCAATATTAAATAATTTCCCAAATGAAGTCGAGCTCTGTTTTAAATATTAACTTGCATTATAACTTGCATAATTGCTGCCCTGATTAACATAAGCTAATAAACCAATCTTCCCTTTTAATTTTTCTGCCACCCTAAAAAATCAATTTTGTTGCTTGATTGCTACCTGTAGTATGTTGTAATTGTCTGCCCTCTCTAATTGATATTTTAATAATTGTTAAATGTGTTTATGTGCACACACTTAAGCATGAGATCTTTCACTAATTATGTGTGTTTGCCAGCATGTTTAATAAAGTTTAGAGGCCAATATGAGTTTTATGTGCTAAGTGTTCGTCCAATGTGTTTTGTTTGGGTGTCTAGGGGGCCTATTAGGAGCCTATATTTTATTTCAGTCTAAATCTTTTCTACTAGTAGTCCAATGCCTCTTCGACGTTAAGCGGGGGCTCTAGGCACCTTTTAGGACGAAATGCATGTGGAAGGTGGGGTAAGGATAGTTAGGCCCTATGGAGATGATGACATTGCCTCGAGCCGTAAATGACAACTATTTGTTTTGTCTGTCCCTATATAGAAGCCGAGCTCTGATCAGTAAAGTTATCATTTTCAGAGTATCCCTTTCCCTTTTTCCCTTTATTTGTTTTAATTATATTTATTTGGGGTAGTTTAAAAAAAATTGATTCGCCTATCTAATTGTGCAATTTCTGTCTCCTCGCTTATCTCTTTATTAATAGTTTAGTATTTGTTTGCTATTATGTTATCACTTAGTTTTGCATGCTTAACTAATTAACTAAAATAACTAAAGTGCCCTTAATTGTTTAATATTATGTTATCACCTAGTTTTGTATGTTTAATTGATTAAATAAATAAATGAAATGATCTTAATTATTTATCGTTATTTATCACTTAGAATGTTTAAGTTAAATAACCTAAATAATGAAGTGACCTTAATTACTACTTGTAACCCCCACATAAATTGCATGAGATACAGCCGGGACCCACATTTGTGGACCTCGAGGGATGCTTAACACCTTCCCCTCGAGGTAACTTGAATCCTTACCCTGATCTCTAGTTCGTTGACCTTAGGTAGATTTAGTTAGGTTAGATAGGTGCCCTAACACGCCTTAATTCGCTAGGTGGCGACTCTTCAATCCAGCCCAAAGCCTAAAAAAGTTGTTAGATCGTGTACAAAAGCCCGTTTTTGCGAGAAAAAATGGGGCGCGACAAAATGACGACTCCGCTGGGTATATTAGGTTCTAACCATTACGTGTTTCATGCTTTATGTGGGATTTATTTATTTTGTGTATTTCCTTGTTTATTTTGATATTGTCATTTATATATTGTTATTTGCTTATTTGGTTGACTCTCTTATGTGTGTGTATGAGTATTTCCTTTCTTTATGCATTTATTTATTTATTTACTACTTTTCATAAACTGTATATATGTTAATGCTTTTCATCTACCTGCTAAATGTTTATTGCTTTGATAAACTGGCATTCCGCTCATACTTTCCTTAATTGTGACCCTCTTCCTTTAAAAAAAAATTATCGTGATGTTGTGCCTTTGCACCTCTCACAAATACTCCAATTCCCTTGAAATACCCATTATAGAGAGTCGGCATATGCATGGATGGAACATATAGTATTACTACCGGGAAATAATGAGCCTTCTCGCATAGAACCTCTTCAAGTCCGTGCCAAGCCAACTCTTAAAAATCTTACTTAGGTCATACATGCTGCATAAACCCTAGGTGGTTCGACCCTTGGTGTCAATCCACATAATTAGTATCCACCCTATTGTCTAAAGGGCCCCAACACCCTTTAGTCAAATTGCATATTTATGTGTCAATGTGATCACAATAATTAAACTAAGCCAAACATTGTCAAAATGGAGCTTAGAATTTGTCTGTTGTTTTGTTTGCCGAGTCATGACATTTCCAAACCCGCAAATGGTCGTATAGGTAAACTACAAGCTAATGAACTGGTGGATTGATATTAAGAGAGACCGCGAAATAGAGATTCGTCAGTTGTTAGGCGGTCTTACCTACCTCATTTTTGTTATACCAAACTCTCACATGATTAGGGCCTTGCTAGAATTTTGGGACCCTGTGAAGATAGTCTTCAAATTCGTGGATTTCGACTTGGCGCCAACGATTGAGGAGATAAGTGGTTTCATCGACCTGCCATACCATGAGTGTGAAATGATGGTACTATATAAGCTATCATCAAGGGAGTTTCTAAAAAGTTTGGGAATGAAGTCAAATCCAACATTGCCTTCTTTAGACCTTGGGTGGATTCATTTCGACTTTCTATATTCACGTTTTGGCCAAGAGGATAGTTATTACTCTTTAAGTGATGAGTTTGAGCGCTCCATCGAGAAATGTGAAACATATCGTCTAAATGCCTTTGCCATTGCCCTATTAGGATCCCTTATTTTTCCTAAAATAAAGGGGAGGATCGACACACGATTGGGTTATGTGGTTCGAGATTTAGCTCAGAGAGAGGGTGAACCTAGGAAAACCATAGTGCCAATGTTCCTAGCAAAAATAATGAGGAGTCTGTCAGCATGCGTCAACGGTAGAATATTTTTCGAGGGATGCAACCTTTTTGCTGCAATTATGGGTCATTGAACACTTCTACCTACGGTTTGACGCGGTAGATATCTTTCTTGGTTATGGCAACAAGATTGACAATCATCCAAGAAGAATGGTAGCTTTCACCGCCCTTGTAGGATTCGTAGACTGGCAGATATTTTTGATAGAGCTCGAGAGTTGCCGCATCCAATGGAAGTTCCATTGGTTGTCCACCCCTCATGCAATAGTAAGTGGCAATGACTGATACTTCATTGAGCTTATTGGCTTAAAGGGCGTTCAACCATATGCTCCTCTTTGAGTACTCCGCCAATTTGGGCGAACTCAAGTAATACCACTCCGGTTTAACATGGAGTAGTTTAAGTATGAATTTGGATTAGATAAACCACAAGTCCACAACATACTTCAAAGATGGGAGCGGGTGTTGACCATTCCTATGGGTGCACGGCAGGCCTTATGCACACATGAGTATTACATATGGATACTAAAAGAGGTTCAAGATAGAGAATTGAGTGGGGAAGGATACTATGGGCTCACTGATGAAAGGGAAAACATATGGGCACGCAACGTGTTGAAGATCGAGGATGAAGTCATTCCCTATACAAGAAGTCAATTGGCGCCAAGCTCTTGGAACTGATATCTTCAAGATTTTAGAATTTAGGATGACTTTCCCATTGTTACCCCTTTTCCCTTAGTTTATTTTAGTT
The DNA here is from genome assembly GCA_036250405.1 of Solanum raphanifolium. NCBI lineage: Eukaryota > Viridiplantae > Streptophyta > Magnoliopsida > Solanales > Solanaceae > Solanum > Solanum raphanifolium. Next base: position 3,270 of record JAJOOE010000477.1, on the reverse strand, counting down.
TTTGTTTTTTAATTATGATGTATTGTTCGAATTTTATAATAAATAAAGTTTATTTATTTCCTCTAATCTAAACTCCAAATTGGCAAATAAGGTTTGCATTAATTATGGTGCATCTATTATGTGTCGTCTTAGGCCTACCTCTGGCTCAACGAGGCTCCTTGTATTTAGGGCGTTTATCTTAAAACAATGTGTTTGCTATCTGAATTTATGCAATACTCTAACTTGAGTTTCTTTTGCTTTTACTTTTGTTTTTACCCTTCCCCCAATGGTTGATCTGTAGACCATGGTTTACCACACACGATCAAAGGGCGCTCTTCATTCTCTTCCAACTGAGAATCGCAAAGGAAAGAGGAAAGTGACTAATGAGAAGGTTATAGGTAAGACTATGGAAAAGAAGCATCCTTCAGACGAGTTGGTCTCAAGCCTGGAACAGAAAATAAAGAAGTTAGAAAAAGAGGTGTCAGATATGCGTGAATGGGCTAAGCTGTTAATCTCTGTCAATCCCGCCTTGGAGACAAACATGGCTAAGTCGCCTATCACAAGTCAAGCCACTCTCCAAGATAATCCTCTACTCACTCACCCTATTTCTCATCCTCCACCAACTCACCCTACTCCTCATCCTCAAAACCAACCAAGCTTCATTCATATGCCTCCAAGGAACACTCACATTCCAAATTACCCATATCCTCCTCAAAATAATGCATATGCTCCTAGACCTCCATATCTCACTCCACGCCTGCAGAATCCCATCATACAAGCTCCTCGATATGAAACGCCTCTACACCAAGTTCCTTGGTTCGCGCACCTCTCCAAATTCCTCTATATCAATTGCCTCCATCCCAAAGGCCTCCTCTACCATATCAACAACCAAGCATATCTTGTCCACAATGTCAAAATCCTCACTCAACCTCATATTTGCAAAACCCTCTTTAATGTTGAGAAGAAACCCATCAAAATTTACTCTTCTTTAGCGGAATCCTTTGACCGACTCTATGAAAGGCTTAAAATGGTTGGCTGCGTGACACTTATTCCTGCCCAGAATCCAGACACTCAGTCCAAACGGTATGACCCTAACAAGAGTTGTGACTATCACTCAACGATGAAGGGACATAATATTGAAACATGTCGTGATCTAAGAGACAAGATTCAGCAACTAATTGAGGCCAATGTCATACACTGCACAGACCTTGTGCCAAAGGAGTCCCAACAATGAGCAGTTCAAAGTCCATTTGAAGCAGTTTCCAAATAAGGCTTGCACCATTTAAGTTCAAGTTTTCAACATTCAGACAAGGATAGTACCCATGTTAGCATATGGGCAATAAAGTTGGTCAAAATCTGTCGTTTTAAGTATTGGTTAAAAATGCTTTGTTTAATGTCTTATGCTCTCTGAATTTGGAACTACGTCAGACCTGATTCCTGTTTAAGAGGGGATACGTAGGCGCTCCTATGGAGTTCGGTCTTATCAAAATAAAAATTTCATTTTCCCCTTTTCGACTGTGTAACTGGGGCAGAATATTTGAGAGAGTCTCAAAAATTCCATCAGAAAGACATTTGCTGGCAAGTGATTATACTGGGGAAATTTTTTTGAGAGGAACTCAAAAATTCCTTCAAAAACATTTCTTCTTGCAAATCAGTAACTGGGGCAGAATTTTTGAGAAGGTCTCGAAAATTCTTTCAAAAGCTTATTTTTCTTGCAAATCAGACTGAGGTAGAATATTTGAGAGGATCTCAAAATTCACATAAATCAAGCTACAATCTACAATAAAAATCAGAGTAGCAAAAGATCTACATTTACCGTTTATTTGATATATCTGCTCTAATCACTTTATGTAGTCATATTACAAGCTACAGATTTGCAGAGACTGACATTTTGCAGGCGAGATCAATCTCCCTCTCGGCTATGATTACCGTGCTTATATCCATCGCAATGAAGGCCCTCTAAATTCTTTCTATTGTATCACTCCTTCTAATCAGATCCTTTCCCCTTAAACCGAAAATCTCTTTGTCATACCTTTCTCGCTACTCTAATCTTATCCATTCAAGCCAATATCGTTCCCGTTCGGATACCGTACCATTTTTTCAATTTTAGGAGCTTCGTTTGTTCTTGAATCCAGAACTACACACGACCTGATTCTCGTAATACTAGAGATATATAGGCGGCTTAATACCAAAGTCTTGGTCGTACCTCTTTCCAACCTTATATCATTTCAATTGATCCCATTGACATCTCTCGTTGGTCGGACAAAATCGGCTACTAAGTCAACGTTAGTTGCCCGATAATTCATCCTTCATTCTCAAGCAACCAAGGGGCAGCTGTTGACACCCAATTTTGACCAACCTATAACCCTTTCGAAAGTGCTATTCGATTAAATACGTATTTTTAAAACATATTTTGGGTTTAACATTTTAATCAATTTTGTCTAAAATTTATATACTTTAGTATGCATAAATTATAAAAATTATTGTATTTATTGTATTATTTTATTACATTTATCGATAACTAAACTCGAAATAATTATTTTTTACTCAAATGTTTTAAAATTTAAGTGATTCTAAATATATATATTAAAAAAATATTTTAATATATGTAGTATTTTAATTGGATGGCATTTCCTTGATCTCCCTTTAAATTATTTAAATCTTAGCCTAATCAATTCAAATTCCTTTCAATTCTAGTCTATTCAATTCCAATTGTATGTCAATTATAGCCGCCCTTTCATTTCAGTTCTAGTCAATTTCATTGCAATTTTGGCCATTCCAAATCCATTCCAACTCTCATCCCATCCGTCCATCCTTAAATTAAATCCTGATTGAATCCTCGCATTTTATCTTGAAACGACTCCAAAAATGCCCGAAAATGTGCTTCAGAAACACCTATAATTGTAATTTCCATATATCTCAAAATCCATTTCGTTTTTCGAAAATCCGACTTCATATTCTTGTTTAGGGGGTCAAATTGAGTGGGAAATGGGTCTAACGCAAATTTTAGAGAAACCGTATCAAAATCCGAAATTTCCAAGTGAAGCCTTTTCGAGGGTCTACTTTGGAGGGTCATATCTCCTAGCACACAAATTATTTGGTTGGCCAATAATATATCCATGGAAAGCCCTTTGAATTAGCTACCTAACGCAATTCGTTTCACCTCATTCGGAGTTCGGACGAAGAAGTTATGCCCATTTTCGTAAAGTCTGTCCGGCAGGGAATGCAATTTCCAGTAACCATTTTTACTGTTCACCCGCCTCCTTTTTTTTTCTAAGTGTTGGACCATTT
>JAJOOE010000476.1:0-60549 GCA_036250405.1 Solanum raphanifolium | reverse complement strand
AGAGAGAGAGAGAGAGTGACACACACACACTATAGATTTATCACCACAAATACACTATTTTAAAAAAAAGCAACTAGGTTCGGACAGCCCCATATGGGCTTCTGGCTCTTCTTCTATTGGCGGTTAGTATAAGTCGGGTGCCAATGATGTGGTATTACATATTATTTTATTTTTCCATCACCTAGTCCTTTTTCTTTTAGTAGTATTTTTCTCATAAGTATGATGAATGTATCTGAAGTTGGATGAAACACAATAAAACATTCGACAATGTAACACCCCGTATTCAAAAAGGACCAAAAACTAGCTTTCCAGATGTTGTAGGTGCCAAACCACACTGGCCACCCATGGCCCATGGAATGGACCACGAACCCTAGGTGTAGTCTATGGATGGTCTACATGTAGCTGGTTTGAGGCCCAAAAACCCGACCTGACCAACAGATCGTTGGTCAGACCACGGTCCGTGGTTTGAAGCCCCAAAGTCGGGTTTCTGACCACCATCGATGGCCGTGGAGGAAGGTCTATCATCTTGACCACGGTCCGTCAGTAGGGTCTCGTGGGTCACTACTGACAGTTGAGTTTCATGGGCAGTTGGGTCTTTTCCTAATTAATTAATTCCTATACTATGTCAATTTTCCTATATAAGCTTTTTCAACCCCTAATTTGAAGAAGAAGAAGGATTCACCTAGGGTTTCAAGCTGAGGCTCCAATTCCTCCATTGAAGGCTAGTATTTGGACTCAACGTATGATACATTTCATCCATGGAGTTCCCAAATTCCTCTATTTCAAATGGTAGAATTCCCCAATTGAGTTAGGGTTTCTTCAATTAGCATGAGTTCCTTTAATTATTGATTTAGTTGATTGAATTATGATCTAATATGCATGAATTTATGATACATGATGATTTTATGATGATTTCCCTATGAACCCATGTAATCACCATGTTATCAAGTTATGAATCATATGATGTGGGATTTTGATCTTCAATGAAGAGTTTTATGAAATTAAGCGTGTATTGCAAGATTTACATGTATTTATGATGAAATCCATATCTAACCCATGTTTTAAAAGAGTTTATAATTGATAGTGGGTTTTAGCCTCAAGAGGTTAATTATGGACTTATGTATTGTTTATGAAATCTATGCAAATGTTTTAAGGGTGCTTTGAGAGTAAATTACCAATGATACTATTGTGTTGTGAAAGGATATTCTCACTAAAACACATACTAGCATGATGTGAAAGGTTTTCTCACATAGAAAGGATTCTTAGGTAGAAAGTCTTTCTTACCTAATTAAATCAAAGATAAGGAGCTATCTTAATGAAACTAGGTTGAATTAGTTGTCCAAGGGCACCTTTTCATGAGTAATGAAGTCAAGTAAGTGTCACACCCCTATTTTCCCTCAAAATTAATTTAAGTATGTTTTTGAAAGAAAGAGTTTTTCCAATTAAAGTGACATTTTGAAAAAGGATTATTTTATTGTTCAGAGTCACCACTTGAAATTGAGTTTTGGTGTTCCAAGTCACCTTGTTTAAATCCCTAATCAAAAGGAAATTTGACTCTTTATTTTATTCGGTCCGTGAAAACAAAGATCGGGTAAGGAATTCTGTTGACCAAGGGGAAGGTATTAGGCACCCCTCAAGTCCCGTGGTTCTAGCATGGTCGCTTCATTGACTATATATGACTTAAATTAATTTTCGAATATTGTATTATTAACTTAATAATAAAAGTTATTTACCTCATTATTTGATTTATTTTAAACCTATTTATATTATATTAATATATGTTCGTTAATTAAAAAAAAATGTATATCACATAAATTTATTCAAACATAATAAAGTAAAGTTAATAGATAGATATTTACAAATCTTGAAATGTCTTTTAATTTCTTCTCTTCTCCTTTTCTTTTTCATGTATTTGTATTTATTTATTTTTATTGTGGATAGAAAATATGTAGGTATCTAATTGCTAGGAATTAGAATTTGTGTAGGATTGAGATTTTTTGAGTTTGAGTATTTTAGGATTGTATTTTTTTTAGTTAGATTTAAAATAGAAATAAAATTTTATGTGATTTGGAATTAGTTTTAGCAAGAAATTCTAAATAGATTAGGACTATTTTTAGAAAGATTTTTCCTTCTTAATTTTTAATTTCTTTTTTTTTTACTTTTTTCCCCTTTTTTACGTTTTGGTTTTATTAATTTTTATTTTTATTTTTATTTTTTCATTCTGTCTCTTTGTATTATTTTTTTTTTACATTTTTTTTTGTTTCTTTCTACTTTATCCTTTATTTTTATATTTTTTATTCTTTTTGGACATTCTGTTTCTCGTCTTCTTCTCTTTTTTTTTTATTGTTTATTTTATTTTATTCTTTTAATCATCTTTTTTTTTACGTTTTCTGTTTCCTTTTCTTTATTTTTTTTATTATTATACTTTTTCATTTTTTACATTATGTTCCTTTATTTATTTTTTGTTTTTCTTCTTACTTTTTAGTTTAAATTTTTTTTTGTTTCTGTTACGCTCTATTTTTTATTATTATTCTTTTCAGTTTGCGTTTGTTCTGTTTTTATTTTTATTTTATTTTTCTTATGCTTTCTCATTTTTTTAAAATTAGTTTTCCTAATTATTCATTATTTATTTTTTAACATAAATCTCTAAATAAATATTCATATATCCTCTTAATTATATATCTTAATAATTCGAATTAAAGCGATAATCATCTTAACACTTATTCTAAAGGCAAACTATTTTTTTACCAAAATAATATATTAAAAAAAAAAGGCTAAAACACATTCCTCATAGGTTTTCTAAAGCACTAATCAATTAAACTTCCGTTTATATCCTAATCTAACAATTCTACAAATAATTTCAACAAAATTTTCTTAAGTGAAAACTAAGGTCCAAGAAACATTAGCTATTCAAAATTAATTATCACGAAACCAATTTCAATATTAATTGCATCTAAAGAGCATAAGACAATAATAAAAAAATGTATGATACATCTTTTATTTTTTTATTTTTTTTATTTTTTAATATTATTTTTAAAGCAAGAAACGTCTTCGGTTCCGTTTTCCTAAGCATTCGTACATTCTCAAAAAATAAAAATAATCACAACATGCATCACAGATTGATATTACATAATAATAACATGCGATTCAAAGAACTTCATATTATTGGAATCGAGTTTTCGTACAAATACTCTATTTAACTCATGCGAGAATTTAGAGTTTCCTCGTTGCAAAAATTAATACCACAAAAACAACTGCTACGATCTACTAAATTCCAAAGTTAATAGCTAGTATTAACTTTAAAGAGCCACGAACCCGAAACCTTGAGTGAAGCCTTGAACGATGACTTAATTTTCACAATAAAACTCACTTTTGTTATCTTTTTCTCTCTGTGTTTCTATGTATATGTGTGTATGTTTTTTCTTTAATGAGCGTGTGTTTTTATAATAGATTTGGGTGTGAGTCTGGTGCTAATTAAAAGGAACGTGATGGAGTGGGAATAGGATTTAATTTAAAATTTAGTTGAGAATTTTAGGGTGAGATAAAGGAAGAAAAAAATAAATAAATAAAATAACAATATAATATTAATAAAACAAAACAAAACAAAAAATTTAAAAAAAAGGAAGAAGAATAGATGTGTGTATGGAAAAAAAAAATCGTGCAAGTTGCAACATATGAGGGGAAAAACAAAAATTAAATAGGGGGAGGATTTTTAGGAAAAAATAGTTATGGAGTTTGAGGATAATTAGGGAAAAAAAGGGTAAGGTAATTTGAAATTTTTAGGACTCTTTTTTTTTCTTTTCTTTTCTTTTTTTTTCTTCATATTTTTTCATAATATATTTTATTATTATTATTATTTTGACTAGATAAAAGTTGAAAGATTAAAACAAAATACGTTAAATTCTAAAGCTTTCTTTATTAAACTTTAAACATAAAGTGAGCTTATAATTTGTCGTAATTTTCAGTTTATTTATGTTTCATTTATTTTAAATATAACCCTACTGAAATATTAAAATTGAGTGTAAAATCTTTATGTTTTGCTCAAAAATTAGGTGTTCACAGTATGCCCCTCTTTGCTTGGAAAAACATGAAGAGTTTTCATGCAAAGATGTGAACAATGTGACTATTTTTTTACTGAGACATTGATCCAAAAATGTGAAAATAAATAAAAGAGAAGAGGTTTGGCCACACCCTAACTTTAGACAAACTACCTATCCTAAGTTAATGATAAGGAATCAGGTGTAGTTAATATATAGGAAGGGACGGGAGAATAATTTTAGGTAGTCGAGTGAGGTTTTGTCGAGGTTCCGGTTCATAGCTCCAGCTGTTACATTAAAAGGAAAAATACAATAGGAGAGAAGGGAAAGATACAAGATCATATCTACTCCACTAGTACTGAGTCTTCATTTTGAATCTTCGGTTATCGCTTCACCCTCTTTGGGTAGGTACATCGATTCCGAACTTTGATCTTGATATTTGAATTTATGATCTGAAACTTATGATTTGACTTGAGTTGTTGACGCTCTTCCGCATGATATTCTTGAATGCTTGTTTTGTTGAGAAGATGATTCATGATATGTTGAGCCGTTACATGGGTTGAAAGCGACTCTAAATGTCATTGATATCTGACATTCTTCGTTTCTCTAATCAAAACGAGGATTTTATTCTTGAACTTCAAATTGGTATACTATGTAGAAACCTGCACGCCATAAAACAAAACAAACAAACGAAACAAAATTTTTGCCCCAGTATGCACTAGGAAAATTTTGTGAGTTATTGATGAAAGCTATAAAAGTTTATACTAGGCATAATACTAATATACTTTTATAAAATAAAATAAAGGGAGATTTGTGCCCAATATAACTAGAGGTTATTACGCCCTGTGAAGTCATAAAAAATAAGATAGGGGTTATTGTGCCCTACACGCAACCAGGGATTATTGAGCCCTATAAAGACATGAAAAAATAAGATAGGGGCTATCGTGCCCTATATGCCACCAGGGGTTATTGTACCCTGTGAAGTCATGAAAAAAAAATAGGGGTTATTGTTCCATATATGCAACCAGGGGTTATTGTGCCCTGTGAAGACATGAAAAATAAAATAGGGGTTATTGTGCCCTATATGCAACCAGAGGTTATTATGCCATGTGAAGACATGAAGATAAAATAGGGGTTTTATTGTGCCTTATATGCAACCAGGGGTTATTGTGCCCTGTGAAGACATGATAAAAATAAAATAGGGGTTATTGTTCCCTATATGCAACCACGGATTATTGTACCATGCGAAGACATGAAAAATAAAATAGGGGTTATTGTGCCCTATATTCAACCAGGGGTTATTGTGCCTTGTGAAGACATGAAAAATAAAATAGGGGTTATTGTGTCCTATATGCAACCAGGGATTATTATGTCCTGTGAAGACATGAAAAATAAAAATAGGGGTTATATATATATGCTTTTTTTTTTACTTATATTATTATTATTATTTAAGATCATTTATTTTATTTTATTTTTATTTTTGTACATTTTCCAAACATAAAGTAACCAAACAAAAAATAAAAATAAAATAAAATGCCTTAGATTTTATTAAGAAAAATAATCTTTTTATTGTTATTATTATTATTGTGGTGCATATTGTAGGAGAGACAGGTATTCAAGAACTTACCTCGTGGCGTTTGACTCTCACGAATTACTTGCACGATTTTTCTTTGTACCTATTTTGAAACAAAGAATATTTTGTTAGTTTTTCTAAATGGTGGTTTGTTTGTAACTTCGAATATCTTATGGAGTTCGACTTTGAATCTGTGTTGGTTGAAAGAATCATCATATTGACGATCGCGCAAATAGCTTGAAGATGTTTTAGAGACGGTCCTTATCTTCCCTTGAAAAACTTCTCATGAACATTTTGACCCATTTCCATTTTGTGCACGTTGTGTGGTTCATCCTTTCCAAAGCAACTTTCTTGCTTTACCAATTTTTCACACGGTATCGATTTTTGATATATATTTTTTCTTGATTGGTTCACAACCCTAGTCAATGTTGTGCATGCCCCCAACATTCAACTGGAAATACCGTAGTCAATTTCATGACTTTAATTTGATTTTCTCACTTGACACGAGTTTACGCTGAATGAGACTCAAAGAATACCGAACACAAGTACAAATGACACAAATGAAAGGGTTATGAAAGAAAAGTTATGTCTTTAGAAGGAGGAAATAAGTAAATGTTTAAAAGGAATGAAAAGAATCTTATCTGAAAGCATGACCACTTTGATGAATCATGAAATGCATTTGGACTGAACGTTTGATCATTCTAAGTTGTCCGAATCTCATGAAACAATGTTGTACCTTTCAGTCTATAGCCTGACTTCTGTCTTAATTGTGCTCATGCCAAGACGGAATGTCATCATTTGATCAATGGTGCCCTTTATTGTTTTCCACCAATAAGATATTCTTATCTCTTTCTCTCAACTTACTATTGTCTTATAGTACCCGTGAGGGTTTTCACTCGTAAGACTCTCTCATTTTTTTTTTGTAACACACCGTAGGTCACAATGTCATGTCTCAGCCCTTGGAGAATTGAAGAACATGATTATTGTTTTATTCAGTGATTAGACCGAACCCCAATGAAGGTTGCCTACCTATCGTCTCAGGAATCAGGTTGAACGTAGTTCAATGAAACTTTTTTTTTTTAAGCACCAGACAAGTGGTGTTTGAAATAAAGGAGGATACATTTTTATCCTCTCATCTTAAGAATGTCAATCACGAGAGTGTCATAACAAAGAGTGTTAAACGTAGTATCTTTTGATCGAATCTGCGTTAACAATTGTGTTGATCGCCTTTCCCTCCATATCTACCAGTTGTAAAGGTCATTTTGATAGCACTTGTTTAATAACATAAGGGCCTTGCCAATTTGGGGAAAACTTTCCTTTGGCCTCATCTTGATAGGGAAGGATGCGTTTCACAAAGAGTTGACCGACTTCAAAATTTCTTGGGCGTACCTTCTTGTTATAAGCTCGAGCCATCCTCTGCTGAGATAATTGACCAAAGAAAATTCATGTCAACCATTTTTCGTCTATCTGTGCTAACTGTTCTAACCTTGATTTAACCCATTTTGCGTCCTTAATTTCTGCTTCGACAATGATTCGAAGAGAAGGGATTTCAACCTCTACGGGTATGACAGCCTCAGTTTCGTAAACCAATACGTAAGGAGTTGCACCGACTGACGTACGAATAGTCGTGCCATATCCTAAGAGAGAAAATGGTAGTTTTTCATGCCACTGTCTAGATCCTTGCACCATTCTCCTAAGAATATTCTTGATGTTTTATTTGCCGCTTCAACAGCTCCATTTGCTTTGGGTCGATAAGGGGTTGAATGACGATGAATAATTTTAAATTGCTCGCAAACTTCCTTCATCAGGTGGCTGTTGAGATTCGCTGCATTGTCTGTAATAATGATTTTTGGTATGCCGAAACGACATATGATGTTTGAATGAACAAAGTCCACCACTGCTTTCTTGGTGACTGATTTGAATGTGACAGCTTAAACACATTTGGTGAAGTAGTCGATGGCAACTAAAATAAACCGATGCCCATTAGATGCTTTCGGCTCAATCGACCCAACAACGTCCATTCCCCAAGCCACAAAAGGCCACGGAGCAAACATAGGGTGCACCTCTAAAGGGGGTGACTGAAACAAGTCGCTATATATCTGGCACTGATGGCACTTGCGAACAAATCGGAAGCAATCTCGCTCCATGGTCAACCAATAGTATCCTGCCTGGATAATCTTTTTTGCTAGAACATAACCATTCATGTGAGGGCCGCAAACCCCTGAATGCACCTCATTCATAATTGTTTCTGCTTCATGAATATTCACACATCGCAATAGATTCAAATCTGGAGTCCTTTTATATAAGATATCGCCACTCAAGAAAAACTCATTGGTGAGTCGCCTAATAGTTCTTTTTTTATCTCTATCAGCATGTATTGGATATTCTTTAGCTTTTAGAAACCGTTTAATGTCGTGATACCAAGGCTCATCGTCTGGCTCTACTTCAATTATATTGCAATAACCATGTTGATCCCTAACTTGGATTTCCAGTTGATCCCTAACTTGGATTTCTAACGGGTCAATATAGGTATTACCCGGGTATGGAAGCATCGAGGCTAGGGTGGCCAAAGCATCAGCTAACTCATTGTGAAACCTGGGAATGTATCTGAATTCAATGGACTTGAACCTTTTGATGAGGTTTTCTAAACATTGTTTGTACGACATAAGTTTAATGTCTCGAGTCTCCCATTCGCCTCGAACTTGTCGAATGAGCAAATCAGAATCCCCCAAAACCACCAACTTATGCACATCCAAATTTATTGCCATATTCAAACCCATGATGCAAGTTTCGTATTATGTTGTGTTGTTGGTAGAAAAGAATCGAAGTTGTGCTGTGGCAGGATAATGACATTCGTTTGGTGAGATAAGAACTGCCCTAATTCCTACTCCATTTTTGTTGACAGCCCTATCAAAATATAATTTCCACACGTGACCATCATCACGAATTTCTTCCTCAATAGAGTTGATCTCTTCATCAGGGAAGTATGTCCTTAGGGGCTCGTATTCGTCATCGACCGGATTCTCTACCAAATGATCGGCCAACGCTTGTGCTTTCATGGCGATGCGAGTGACATACACAATATCAAATTCCGTAAGCAAAATCTGCCAAAAGGATCCATTCGAGATATAAGATATAAGATAGGTCATGTAGGACAAAAGATAGTGTTTCAATTTTTGGGCAACCCAAGTCAAAGCGTAACAAGTCTTTTCTAACATAGTGTACTTTGCCTCATAGCTTGTGAACTTTTTGCTCAAATAATAAATGGCTTGTTCTTTTTTTCCCGTAATGTCATGTTGTCCTAAAACGCAACCAAATGTATTATCCATCACTGAAAGATATAAAAATAACGGCCTACCAGGTTCTGGTGGGACCAGTATCGGAGGGTTTGCTAGATATTCCTTAATTTTGTCAAAAGCCTCCTGACACTCACTTGTCCATTTGATAGCAGCGTCCTTTTTCAACAACTTGAATATCGGCTCACATGTGGCGGTGTGTTGAGCAATGAACCTGCTGATATAGTTTAACCTACCCAGAAAACTCATGACTTCAGTTTTGGTTTTTGGAGGTGGCAATTCTTGAATGGACTTTATCTTAGAGGGGTCCAATTCAAAGCCTCTTCGACTAACTAAAAAACCCAAAAGTTTGCCAGATGAAACTCCAAATGCACATTTAGCTGGATTAAGCTTGAGGTTGTACTTTCTCAATCTTTCGAAGAATTTTCTTAGATCACGCACATGGTCGGCTTGCGTTCTAGATTTAATGATGACATCATCGACATATACCTCAACTTCTTTATGCATCATGTCATGGAATATGGTAGTCATAGCTCTCATGTAGGTTGCTCCCACATTCTTCAGACCAAATGGCATGACTCTATAACAATATGTACCCCATGGGGTGGTGAAAGCAGTTTTTTCTGCATCTTCTTCATCCATGAGAATTTGGTGATATCCGGCGTAACAGTCCACAAAAGATTGAATCTTGGGTTTGGCACAATTATCAACTAGGATGTGAATGTTGGGTAATGGAAAATTGTCCTTTGGACTTGCTTTGTTTAGATCTCTGTAATCAACACAAACTCGGATCTTTCCATATTTCTTTGACACTAGCACAACATTAGCCAACCAGGTAGTGTATTGGACAACTCTGATCACATTTGCAGTCAGTTGCTTCATGATTTCCTCTTTAATTTTATCGCTCATGTCTGTCTTAAACTTTCTCTGCTTTTGCTGGACAGGTGGAAAATCAAGATGTATTGGAAGTTTGTAAACTACTAAATCAGCACTTAAATCCGGCATGTCATCGTAGGACCAAGCGAAGACATCTTTGTATTGAAATAAAACTTGAATTATGTCGTCTCGAATGTTCTGATCAACATGAATACTTATCTTTATATCTCTCACTTCTTCAGGAGTTCCTAAATTAACCGCCTCAGTTTCACTTAAATTAGGTTTTGGCTTATTTTCAAATTGATCCAATCCTTTTTTTATTTCTTCGTAAGCTTCATCTTCATCATATTTGTCCAACTTAGGATTCATTGTTTCGAGATCAGACAACTTTTTAGGATCTAATTGTAAACTCCGCATGCATGTCATATTATTAAAGTGGACATTAACGTAACTTAAATGAAAAATAAGAGGACATATATTAGAAAGAGTAAGAACAGAGAAGATGATTGAATATGATTGTGAAACTAGAAGTTCATTGCATTAAATAGGAAATGATAGAAGGGTTAACACCAAAGTGAGACAATTTAGAAGGTTTGAATTACAACCCTGAGAATAATCCAAATAAATAAAAGAAAAGCAACAAAATACACTACCAAGACTCCTTCCTTGTAGGGAGAGGAGTGGCTTACCTGTTGTTGAGCTAGTATTCGGGCCGACGAACTGCACATCTATATGACTAGTGCCTTCACCCATCTGAGTCATGTTTACATCATAAAACATTTCCTTGATACCTTGACACATTTCATCCACATCATTCTGGAGAGAGAAGTCTGGACTCGGTTCATCTCGAAATTTAACGAAAGATTGAGCAATATGAGGGATTGGCTTCAACAAATTCCAAACATTTCTTTTACGATCTTTTGCCCATTTTCTATCAAATCTAGTTGGATTGAAACCCAAACCGAATGTCTCTTGATTACCCATTGGATTGATGGGATCCACAATTCCTTGCAAAGACAAGCCTAGTCCCTTTCCAGGTTCATAGTTGTTCTGTACCATCTGGGACACCACTATGACTGAAGCAGATGATAGATGAGGTTGTGGTATAGGCTTTCCTTCCGAAAACTGATTGACTGTTATTATCTCAAAAGCCTGATAGTTGAGGGATTCACAACCTCTTTTGGCCTCAATGCATGGTATTGAAGGATCTCGGGTTATTGGGAGATCATCTTCACCATGGACAATGATTTCCAACTTATCATGCTCAAACTTGACCACTTGGTGCAGAGTAGACGGCACAGCTCTAGCCAGGTGGATCCATGGCCTACCCAAAAGTAGATTGTAAGAAGTGTCCATGTCTATTACTTGGAAAGTGATTCCGAACTCCACTGGTCCAATTGTAACAGTTAAGTATATTTCACCAAGAGTGTCTCGTTTGGCGCCATCAAGTGCGCGCACACAGACATTATTAGTATGAATTATATCCGTGTTGATTTTCAACCTTTGTAGAGTAGAAAGAGGGCATATGTCTACACCCGATCCTCCATCGACCATGACCCTTTTCACACAGTAATCTTCAAATTTCACGGTTAAATGTAGCGCCTTATTATGCCCAGATCCTTCCAAAGGAAATTCATCATCAGTGAAAGTGATTCTATTTACATCAAATATTTGGTTGGCCATCTTTTCCAAGTGACCCACTATGATACTTTCTGAGATATGTGCCTCATTCAAGATTCTGGTCAAAACTTCACGATGCTCTTTAGAATGTATAAGTAATGACAACAAGGATATCTGAGCGGGTGTTTTCCTCAACTGATCAATAACAGAATAATCTTGAGCTTTCATCTTTTTTAGGAACTCTTCAGCCTCCTCCTCAGTGACAGGTTTTTTAACCGGCAACTGATTTTCTTAGGCTTGTTTGTCTCTTCTTAATTCTTCTGGAGCATAACACCTCCCAGAACGAGTTAATCCTCTTGTTTCATTTGTTTCTTCAACAATATCCTTTCCCTTGTGGGTAACAACGACTTTGTTGTAGTTCCATGGAATGGTCTTGGTGTTTGTCATTGGAAGTTGTGTCGCAATTTGTATCACAACTGGCTCTTTCACACTTTCTTGATTTTGACCAAATGTTCGAAGCCTACCAGGAATGTATAATTTTGGTCCATTCAATGGTACTTCTCTTCTTTTTACAGCTCCAGGGACATACAACACTAGTTTTCTCGAGTCTCCAAAATTTGAACTTACACCATTCACAATTATCGGTGCCTTTTGTATGGGTTTCAAAACCATACTCGACTCTTCTTTTGAATCCCTGCTTTCCATTTTCGTTTTACATGTTTGCTCACAATCTTCATAAATGTCTACCATCCCCACAACAGGCTCCTTATTGTGAGCATGAAGTGGGTTATTGGTGACATTTGGCGCCTACTCATTGCGTATCTCACTTACCTTGTCCTCAATTAACTTCTCAATGACTCTTTTTATAGTCCAACAATTCTCTGTGCTATGACCTGGAGTGTTAGCGTGATACTCACATATAACAGTTGGATCAAAGCCTCTTGCATTCAGATTGACAAAATAGGGATTGACAGGTTCAACCAATCTCAATTGTACTAATTTTCGCAACAAACTCGTATATGACTCTCCAATTGGGGTAAATTTTTCTTTTCGACCTTATTTTCTTGTATAATCCATCTGGGGACGTGGATTATGGGGTGCCTCAAAATTTTGTTGTTGAGGGCGAGAACCATATGGGGCAGGTGCCCGCCATTGTTGGTGCTGAGGAGGTCGGTCATAAGCTTGAGTGTTGAGAACTGCATATTGGGATGGGTAATAATGTTGAGGAGAATTAGATTGTTCTTGTTGGACTTGAACATAAGGGTGGTTCATGCCCATTTGAACACCTCTCGATCTAGACGCCATCATGGACCCTTCCTCCTTCTTTTTTTGATTTACAAAATTACCTGACCCGCTCTGTATTGCTTGCGTAGTAGCTCTAATGAATGTCTGGCTTACAATTTTACCCGATTTTATGCCATTCTCTACCATTTTTCCGATCTTAATTGCTTCGGCGAAAGGTTTTCCCATTGCAGCGAGAAGGTAATGAAAGTAGTCAAGTTCTTGAGCCTGGAGAAAAACATCAATCAATTCATAGTCTTTCATCGGCGGTATGACTCTAGCCGCCTGCTCCCTCCATCTTATGGCATATTCCCTAAAGCTTTCAGATGGTTTTTTCTTCATATTAGATAGGGAATTGCGATCTGGAACAATATCGATATTGTATTGGAATTGTTGGACAAAATCTTGCGCCATTTCATCCCAGACATGCCATCGAGAAATATCTTGATCGATAAACCATTCTGAGGCTACAGCCGTTAGACTTTCTCCAAAGTAAGCCATAAGAAGTTCTTCTTTTCCTTCGGCTCCCCTTAGCTGATTACAAAATCTTTTCAAATGAGCCATTGGGTCACCATGACCATTATATTTATCAAACTTTTGGGTTTTGAACCCTATAGGCAAGTGAACATCTGGAAACATGCATAAGTCCTTGAACGAGACACTTTTGTGTCCTCCCAGCCCTTGCATATTCCTTATGTTTTGCTCCAAACTCCTCATTTTCTTGAATTTCTTCATGTTGCTCGTCCTTAGTGGTTTTTTCAACCTCAACGGGGGAACTGTATTGATGAGTGTGGTGGTAAGAGTCAGGAACTTTGAAAGTCAATTTAGAGGCCTGACCTTGGCCGTATTGATCTTTGGGTATAGGATCATCATTAGATTTTTGTGCTAGTGTTGGTTGAGGAATTGCATTAGTTTGCACAGTTGGCATGAAGAGTGGATTGTTCATCATAGGTGGATTCAACGGGTGTACCGAGGAAGTTCCAATAGTATTAGATGTGTTAACGTAAGGTCCAAATCCAGGTGGATAAACTGGGTCACTTGTTGAGACTTGAATGGGGAATGGCATATTCACATTTAGGTATTCCCGAATTGAAGATGGGGGAGCCTGCCCATTCATCCAAGCTTCATACATTTCGGCCATCTGTTGTCTCAACATTTTGACCTCTTCTACAGATACTGATTCTTGTGCAACCATTTGATTTTGGACTTCGTCATTTCCCGACTCTGTTCCATCTTTGCGTGTCATTTTGGCTTTCCCTTTTGATCTTGTGTTATATTGATGAGATGTCAGCTCTCTTCACAAACCAACCACCTTTAAACTATTTCTCTCTTATATATAAAAACAAATGTGTTAGGATTCAACACTTTGCAATAATAATTCACACGTTGTATGTTATGCACCTAAATTATTCCTTTTTCTACAATGAATTTTGGAAGACTTTTATGTTGCATCCCGGCTTTGGACAACTTGCTTATGTCTTTTAGTCCCATACTTTACCCATATGAATATTTTGAACGCATTTTGATCGAACCTGTTGAAGGTTGCCTACGTATCATGTTGAACATGAATCAGATCATTACGTAGTTCGTGAAGAAAAATTAATTAAAAAAAACGAAAACATGACATTTACTTATCTTAACATGAAGACATCATTCAGATCAAAATGTTCTTAAAATAAATGACCAAAACATCAAAGTACTTAAAGATTGAAACAAACTTCGACGAAATAAAAATAAAAGAAATAATAATAATAAAAAAAATCCTTCTCCAATATTTCTCGATCATCAATTGCCCCATAGGCTAGAGTAAACCTTGAACAAAGCTTTTGGCAGATGTGGGGCCAATGCACGCGCATGTTGACCCAGGCTCTCATCACTCCGATGTAGATAACCACCATAAACATCAATCAAGCTCTCTGTCAGTTGAAGCACTTGTCCTTTGGCCTCCTCCATATTCTCGTGAAAATTCTGCAACCATTCTTGAGTAGTACCAATAGTGTGGGTCAAATCCTCTTCATGTGCCTGAAGCTCTTCGATTTGATTATGAAGTTCTTCACGCTCCCCCATCCATTGATTTCTCTCAATCACGACTTCTGCTTGATACGATGTGAAATGGTTTGCTATGTCTGTTTCTCGTCCCATCGAAGCTTTTAACTGATTTTGTAGTCTAGCATGTGTGTGCATTAAGAGGGTCTTTTCTTTTTTATACTCCTCCTCTTGTTGCTCCATAACACCTGTTACAATGCCAAATCCTCATGTAAGGTTCAAATGGTGGATTGATGTTCCTTTTCAGCCTTTTTCTGAATCAACCTAACTCGCTTTTTGAATATTGCATCACGTTGAGCCAACTCTTCTCTAGCATTCTTTAGGTCATTACTGAGGATATCCAGAGTAGACCTGTAATTTCTTTCCACTTCGAGCCGAGCTTGCTTGATTCTGACTTCAATTTCCTCTTCTCGATCTCTGAGTTCTCGCGTTGATCCTTCAGGCATTACTTTGAGGGGGGCTTGATCAAAGAACCAATGGAGGTATGAGGGGTCTACTACTCCTTCAACACGATCGTCTACCATAACTTTCGAGCTTAAAGTTCGACTACCACCCCAAATCTTTTGTGCTTCTGATTCTCGATCTCAATCTTCAGACAACACCTCCCATACGAAAATCTGTGTATCCTCAGCCCTAGGTAAGATTTGTCTTTGTCCTAGTTGGCGTAGCATCCGAAAGGGTATGTATGGTTGGAATCTTTGAAGTCCTATCAGAACAAATAGTGGATGATATGAAGACATAACAATTACCTCACTCGCAGGGAACCAATGATAGTTCCATGTAATATCAGATGCAGTTAATTTAAGAAGATAATGTCTCCACGCTTTGACACCTTTTGGCAATTTGTCTACTAATTCCTTCATCCTGTCTGGGTGGCTCAAAATATAATTCGTCCATTCAGATTTGAAATCTATCGCAAAACGATGGCGATACAAGTGCTCCAAAAACCACATTTGCAATAGAATGCTACAACCTTCAAAAAAAGTCTTCCTCTTCCCTACATTTAGTCAAAGCACGATAAATGTCAGCCAACATCCTTGGCAAGATAGCGGATTTCGTTTTCTTCATCATAACAGCGACTATTGCCGACAGACGAATACTGATTTTTTTATCTCTCCTTGGAAAAACCATGGTTCCCAAAAAGGCCATCATGAATGCTTCTTGTCTATGTTTTTCCCAGGTAAGGAGATGTTGCCCATTTTTAAGTTGCTTCCCATAGTCTGAAAATCCTTCTTTCTTTCCATATCTTGAGTATAGAAATTCCAAGGAAACCAACCCATTATCGAAACACTCCTTATGAGGATGGATGATGTGCATTTGTTCTAAAAATTTGTTCCCGCTGACGCTTCTTGGGGCTATGAGTGTTTTGCTTCGGAGATCCTTGCCTAACCCTGTGAAACCACCCAACTGCTCCAATGTAGGCGTCAACTCAAAATCGCTAAAGCGAAACACATTGCTTGTAGAATCTCAAAACGGGATCAAAGCCTCGATCAAATCTCTGTCAGGACTAAATCTCATGATATCTGTGAGGAAACCAAGATGTTTGAATATCTCAGTTCGCCTAAACTCATGCATATCGTTCCACCAAGCCATGAGTAATGGTGGGGTTTTATCTGTGATCATGAACTTTGGGGGATCATTGACCATTTCGACCGCTTCATCCCTTGGTCTTTTATCACATCTCATAGATCTCATGATTACCTGGTTAGGAAAAGAAACTCGTGATTTAAAACCAAATTTAACTTATGAAATTTTGATCATTCGAAATCATTTGTCGGAGTAGTTAAAATAATAGAAAAAATATATGAAAAATGACTCAAAATGCCTAAACTGGTCATTCTTTCGAAAACGACTTTTGTTGACCTTCCTTAGGGGAAGCCTAGGTTATTTTCAGAGAAAGTGACCGGATAAAGAGATAATTTTGACAAGTGAATCATGAAGAAGAGAAAGAAAAAGAAATAAAAAGAAGGTGGATATGCCCTATTTGAAACAAATTTGAAGACATACATATATATAATAATTTATTTTATTTTATTTTTATGTGTACATGCATTATTTTTTTTATTATAACTTTTTTTTTATTATTTATTTATTTATTTTTGTGTAAAAACTTGATGTTTTGATAAAAGCGAGAATACAATTGAGGGTTATATATATATATATATATATGTAAATATTATTTTCAATTTGTTTATCTTGAATCATTTGCTGAAAGTAAGTAAAAATAGATATTTCTTCTTTTAGTCAATTATCCAAAGCCGGTCAACATTTGTTATAGTCTTCCACATGATGCAACAAGTAGCACAAAAATGTATATGATGGTCTCAAGGAAAGGTACTTGTCCTAGACAGACCCGGCCCCCATGCCGAGTCTTGCTAAGTTAAATGCACATGATGCAGATAAAGTGGAACCTAGTAAGAATATCATGTCTGAAGGTTTTAGTTCTACTAAGGTTGAACTTGTGGAAAAAGGTATCTAGCAGGCTGTAAAACGAGTGAACAACTCGAGTTAGGGAGTAGCAATGTATCGGTACCAGCGCTTTCCATCTTTGTGCATGGGTGCTTCCCTTTCTAAACATGTGTGACTAAAAATCCTTCACCATGGACCAAAGATCCATTGGCTATCTTGATAGAAGTGGGGTGCGCAGTTGCAATTCCCATAATTGTATTATAGAGGACTCAAAGGGGTGTGCGAGAGAAGACAGTTATAATGCAATTCAAATAATATTAAAATAATAAAAAAGTAAAAAAGTAGCACATTCAGCCAACAAATACAATATCCAAAACATAAATGAAGAAATAAATAAATAAACTCATACACAAGTCAATATTAACAAGCTCGAATTCTGGTTATCCCAGTGAAGTCGCCATCTGTCACACCCCTATTTTCCCTCAAAATTAATTTAAGTATGTTTTTAAAAGAAAGTGTTTTTCCAATTAAAGTGACATTTTGAAAAATATTTATTTTATTGTTCAGAGTCGCCACTTGAAATTGAGTTTTGGTGTTCTAAGTCACCTTGTTTAAATCCCTAATCAAAAGGAAATTTGACTCTTTATTTTATTCGGTCCGTGAAAACAAAGATCGGGTAAGAAATTCTGTTGACCAAGGGGAAGGTATTAGGCACCCCTCAAGTCCTGTGATTCTAGCACGGTCGCTTAATTGACTATATATGACTTAAATTAATTTTCGAATATTGTATTATTAACTTAATAATAAAAGTTATTTACCTCATTATTTGATTTATTTTACACCAATTTATATTATATTAATATATGTTTGTTAATTAAAAAAAAAAGTATATCACATAAATTTATTCAAACATAATAAAGTAAAGTTAATAGATGGATATTTAAAAATCTTGAAATGTCTTGTAATTTCTTTTCTTCTCCTTTTCTTTTTCATGTATTTGTATTTATTTATTTTTATTGTGGATAGAAAATATGTAGGTATCTAATTGCTAGGAATTAGAGTTTGTGTAGGATTGAGATTTTTTGAGTTTGAGTATTTTAGGATTGTATTTTTTTAGTTAGATTTAAAATAGAAATAAAATTTTATGTGATTTGGAATTAGTTTTAGCAAGAAATTCTAAATATATTAGGACTATTTTTAGAAAGATTTTCCTTCTTAATTTTTAATTTCTTTTTTTTTTACTTACTTTTTCCCCCATTTTTACGTTTTGGTTTTATTAATTTTAATTTTAATTTTTTCATTCTGTCTCTTTGCTTTATTTATTTTTTACGTTTTTTTTGTTTCTTTCTACTTTATCCTTTATTTTTATATTTTTTATTCTTTTTGGACATTCTGTTTCTCATCTTCTTTTTTTTTTTTTATTGTTTATTTTATTTTATTGTTTTAATCATTTTTTTTTACGTTTTCTGTTTCCTTTTCTTTTTTTTTTATTATTATACTTTTTCATTTTTTACATTATGTACCTTTATTTTTTTTTTGTTCTTCTTACTTTTTGGTTTAAAATTTTTTTGTTTCTGTTACGCTCTATTTTTTATTATTACTATTTCAATTTGCATTTGTTCTATTTTTTTTTATTTTTTTTTCTTATGCTTTCTCATTTTATTAAAAATTAGTTTTCCTAATTATTCATTATTTACTTTTTACCATAAATCTCAAAATAAATATTCATATATCCTCTTAATTATATATCTTAATAATTCGAATTAGAGAAATAATCATCTTAACATTTATTCTAAAGGCAAACCATTTTTTTTTTATCAAAATAATATATAAAAAAAAAGAAAAACACATTCCTCATAGGTTTTCTAAAGCACTAATCAATTAAACTTCAGTTTATATCCTAATCTAACAAGTCTACAAATAATTTCAACAAAATTTTCTTAAGTGAAAACTAAGGTCCAAGAAACATTAGCTATTCAAAATTAAATATCACGAAACCAATTTCATTATTAATTGCATCTTAAGAGCATAAGACAATAATAAAAAAATGTATGATACATCTTTTATTTTATTTTATTTTTATATTATTTTTTAAGCAAGAAACGTCTTCGGTTCCGTTTTCCTAAGCATTCTTAAATCCTCAAAAAAAACAAATAATCACAACATGCATCACAGGTTGATATTACATAATAATAACATGCGATTCAAAGAACTTCATATTATTGGAATCGAGTTTTCGTACAAGTACTCTATTTAACTCATGCGAGGATTTAGAGTTACCTCGTTGCGAAAATTAATACCACAAAAATAACTGCTACGATCAACTGATTTCCAAAGTTAATAGCTAGTTTTAACTTTAAAGAGCCACAAACCCGAAATCTTGAGTGTAACCTTGAACGCTGACTTAATTTTCACAATAAAACTCACTTTTGTTATCTTTTTCTCTCTGTGTTTCTGTGTATATGTGTGTATATTTTTTCTTTACTGAGCGTGTGTTTTTATAATAGTTTTGGGTGTGTGTCTGGTGCTAATTAAAAGGAACGTAATGGAGTGGGAATAAGATTTAATTTAAAATTTAGTTGATAATTTTAGGGTGAGATAAAGGAAGAAAAAAAATAAAAATAAAATAACAATATAATATTAATAAAACAAAACAAAACACAAAATAAAAAAACAAAAAGGAAGAAGAATAGACGTGTTTATGGAAGAAGAAAAAAAGAAGAAAAATCGTGCAAGTTGCAACATATGATGGGAAAAACAAAAATTAAATGGAGGGAGGATTTTTAGGAAAAAATAGTTATGGAATTTGAGGATAATGAAAAAAATGGGTAAGGTAATTTGAAATTTTTAGGACTCCTTTTTTTTCTTTTCTTTTTTTTTCTTCATATTTTTTCATAATATATTTTATTATTATTATTTTTTAGACTAGATAAAAGTTGAAAGATTAAAACAAAATACGTTAAATTCAAAAGCTTTCTTTATTAAACTTTAAACATAAAGCGAGCTTATAATTTGTTGTATTTTTCATTTATTTTAAATATAACCCTACTGAAATATTAAAATTGGGTGTAAAATCTTTATGTTTTGGTAAAAAATTAGGTGTTCACAGTAAGAAATTACTATTTCTTGGGAATTTATTCTTAGCACCGAGTGGATATTGATAGTGAGATGGAAGCTCCCCCATAGTAGAGGCCGGGTTTCCAAATCAAGCTAATGAGATGGAAGCTCTCCCGTAAAAGAGGTCGGGTTTCTAGTAGCAATCTTCTTATCACTTAACTATGTGCCCCCGTAGGTTGATTGGCTAGTGGATCTACTTAAGCTAGAAGTTCAAGTTTCTACCTTCGGTAAGTAGGATACCCATTTTTCGGTATAAGGTAGACACCTGATTCCATGTAATAGCTCAGATGGTCTAAATGTCAGTTAAAGCTATTTCCCCACAAGTAATAATGAACTAAGGTTACTTCAAGAAGTATCACATATGCGTTCAATGTTTTTAAAGATGAAGTTAGCTTGCATTGACCATGATTTATGACTTATGTCTTATAACTCTTTCATATTATGTTTTAGCTTGTTCAATTGCATGTCATGAAATGAAGTGTACCTTTTAGCATGACTTAAATGGTCTATGCATGGCTATCATACTTGGAACATTGATTTCCAAGCGTTAGTGAGTACTCATGCTTCATGGATGGACTGTATTGTTCTCACTTATTTTCATGTATTTTTATCTTTTGGACATGATGTATGGTCTAGGCCCAATTTCATTATTTTGTATTAGATGGCTATATTGAGACAAGTGTTGTGGACTTCCACTTTTCATTTTATAAAATGTTTTGGACTTGGACTATTGTTTTACTCTTATTATTCTATTTCCTAAGTTATGAGAGCTAAGTTGCTTGTATTGAGTCCTTCGGGGTTCTATACGCCATGTCACATTTACGGGTACCCCTGAGTCCTGACAAACTTGGTAATCAGAGCACTGTTTAGAATGTTCCTAGGATGTCTCATAAGTCACGTCTAGTAGAGTCTTGTTCATGAGTGTGAAGTATGCCATATTTATGAATTAGAGGCTACAAGATGATTAGGAAACTCCCCTTCTTTCATCACTCTTAAGTCGTACGATAGATTTTAACTCTATAAAGTCTCTCTCCTAATCATTATCCTATGTTCTTCAAGATATGGCTACCCGAAGAGCTTATGCTAGAAGGAATGTGAGGGAGAATGCGGAACAAGAAGTTCCTCCCCAAGCTCGTCAAATTCTGGTCGATCATTTGGCCGAGCAAGTGTCTAACACGGAGTTTAGGGATGCTTTTCAATTGTTGGCTCAAGCCGTGACGGCCCAAGACAATAGAGAGGTTGTGGTTCCCGCAAGCTCAAATGTGAATTGGGCGGCTTTAAGATTGAGGGACTTCACAAGGATGAATCCTCCAGAGTTTCATGGTTCTAATGTTGAGGAAGATCCTCAAGAATTTATGGATAAGGTCTATAAGGATTTGATGATCATGGGAGTTACGTCGATGGAAAAGGCGTAGTTCGCCGCTTACCAATTGAAAGGTCTGGCTCAAACTTGGTATAACCAATGGAAAGAAGGGAGACATGCAGATGCGGGTCCCTTTTACTAGGAGAAGTTTAAGGCTGCATTTCTTGATAGGTTCTTTCTCATTGAGACGACGGGGGCTAATGTGCTAGAGTTCATTAACCTTCGACAAGGGAGTATGAGTGTGAGGGAATATGCTCTAAAGTTCACTCAATTGTCTAAGTATGCTCCAACAATGGTTGTGGATTCAAGGGATAATATGAGTAAGTTTGTCTCGGGTGTGTCCGAAATGGTGGTTAAAGAGTGCCGAACTGCAATGCTCATTCATGATATTGACATATCTCATCTCATGGTGCATGCCCAACAAATTTAGGTAGAGAAACTCAAGGGAAAGTCTAGGGAGGCAAAAAGGGCTAAGACTGGTGATGGTTATTTCTCTAACACAAGGTTGTCCAAGATTCCAACAAAGGTTTTTCGGTCAAGGTTCCTCCAATACTCTTCCAAAGTTCAACCAAGATACGCTATCTAACCCTAAGCCTCAAGGAGGTAATGGTAGTGGATCTTCATTGCCTAGGTCTAAATGCACTAAGTGTGGAAGAAAGCACGATAGTAAGCGTCTAGCCGGCATGAATTGTTGTGGTAAAAGTGGTCACAAAATGAGGGATTTCCCAATTCTTACGACTAAGGGAAGAGAGGGAAAGAAAGCTACTCCTAGTGGTTTAGGTTCCAATGCTCCTAACAAAAACCACTTTTATGCTCTTCAGACTAGACGTGAACAAAATAGTTCTTCGGATGTGGTTACAGTATGTTGAATGTTTTCCAACTTGATGTTTATGCTTTACTAATTCCCGGTGCTACCTTGTCTTTTGTGACGCCATATATGGCTATGAGGTTTGATGTTCTTCCAGTTGTCTTGTTAGAACCTTTTTCTCTCTCTACTCATGTTGGTGATTCTGTGGTTGCTAGGAGGGTCTATAGAAAGTGTCATGTTCCCTTGTCCCATAGAGTTACTCTTGTTGACTTGATAGAGATTTATATGTTAGATTTTGATGTTATTTTGGGTATGGATTTTCTGCACTCCTATTATGCTTCTATTGATTGTAGAACTCGTGTAGTCAATTTTCAGTTCCCAAATGAGCCTATCCTAGAGTGGAAGGGGGAAATTCTATGCCCAAGGGTCAGTTTGTTTCTTATCTTAAAGCTAGAAAAATAATTTCTACGGGTTGCTTTTACCATCTAGTAAGGGTAGAAGACGATGACCTTTCGAAGATGGCTTTTCGAACTCAGTATGGTCGTTATAATTTTCTAGTACTGTCGTTTGGGTTGACTAATGCTCCGGCAGCGTTCATGGACTTGATGAACAGGGTGTTTAGACAATATCTTGGCATGTTTGTGAATGTGTTCATCGATGATATTCTAATCTATTCAAGAAGTGAGAACGAGCATATTTGTAACACCTCGGAATTTAGTGAGTTGAACTAGTGAGTTCTAGAGCCTTTGGTAATAGTTTTGGAGTATCGTATGACGATTAAAATCAAAATAAATAGTTCCCAAACTTAGAATAGGGGTTTTAGGGATTAAACATCTGGGTACGATCCCCCAAGGACCACCCAAGGGGTCCTTGAGGAGGATCCCAAAACAGTCCCTTAAATATGGAAAATTTAGTGAACCACAGATGGCCATCCAAGGCCAGTAGACCAGACCATGCCCGTAGGTCATGGGTGTAGGTCAAGGCCTGTTGAGGCCTGCCAAGAAAAGCCTGAGGTCCAATCCACGAGACAACAGGACGTCCAGTAGACCCATCGACGGTACGTGGATGGGTGGGCGTCGATGCTGCCAGTTTTTGACCTTTTAGTTTTAAGTTGGGGGTTTGGGAATTGATTAGTTAATTAATTAGGGGTTAAGTGAGGTCTGTTAGTTAGTTAATTAGCCACCTATATAAGTATAATACACCCCTAAACTAATCATTTTAACTCATTCATCTAAAGACCCCAAATTACTCTCCAATTATTCTCTCTCTAGCAGGAAAGAAGAAGACGAGGGGCAACAACTAGGTCGAATTCACCATTGATTCAGGCATTGTTTAGGGCTTTGATTTAAGGTATTTGAAGCTTAATAATCTATGGGTTCTTCTACCCATGGAACCCCCATTGTTTTACCACTTGTGAAATCAAAAATTCCAATTCTAGCTAGGGTTGTGCTTGCATTGTGGGTAGGGTTTGGGTGTGATTCCAATGTAGTGAATATCACCCAAGTATGATTGATTTAGATTTTTTTAATGATATTATGATTATTTCATGTGATTTATATGGTAAACCCTAATCTAAATTGATGAATGTGATCTTTGTGGGTTTATGCCATTAGAGGCAAAGTTGAAGGTTCATATGTGATCTTCCTAATTCAATGTTGTGTGTATTAATTGATCAAAGTTAGGATCATATAATCATGAATTGAACTATACTATATTGTTTATGATTGATCTTGAATCATATAGTTAGAATGGAACCTTTATGATCAATTAAGACTATAATCACCTAGTAATGAAAGATATGATCAAATTACCTTTAAATCTAGGCATGAAGAAGAGATTAAGAAAGAAACCTTGAGAGTAGGGTTTGTGATCATGATAGCTAGGGCTTTAGGGTGAACCTAATGTGATTAACTATTGATGTAAATGCTTTGAGAGTAAAGTCTAAAAGAGAATAGAAGTCTAATATGTTGGATTATGGTGAATGGCCTATACTCACCTAACCTACCTTATGAATGCTTGATAGATGAAAGTGATAGAATCACTTGAACATGGATTTATTGTCAAGGACATCCTTCCATGAGAGATGAGTGTTAAGCAAGGCTTAACAAGTAAACCTTGATGTGTATGCTTGGCCTGAATTGGATATTGAAGATTAGATGGTATGTCACAAAAGATAGGGTCCGGATTCCAAGAAGAAAGGAGATCCACACCTAGTTGATGTGATGACTATCCAAGTAAAAAAGGGGAACTCTTACGTAGTAGAGTTTGGGTTTTCCCAAAGTTTAGTCTCATGAGATGGGAACCTTCACATAGTTTAGTTAAGGTTCCTAGTAGCAATCTCCATATCCTATGAACCAAGACATGCTTGAGAAGCATCTCATAGTGTTCTACGACATAATTTAACTAAGACTTACTTAATAAAGAACCTCATAGTTTTCAAGAGTATGAGTGGACTTAGACATGCTTAAGGTAGTATCTCATAGGGTCCATGTGAAGAATGAACTTAGCCATACTTAAGAGAGTATTTCATAGTGATCAAAGTAGAAAAGGGGGTTAAGTACTTATGCATATTGTCTACATTCTAATAAAATGTAGGGGGTTTTTGGAGTTTAAGTTGCTTTGAAGGCTAGGTTTCCAAGGATCAAGAAGAGTTGAAGAAATTGCGAGTCCTCATAGCTTCGACGACAAACCCTTATTTCCTTTATGTCATTTATTTACGTTTTACATATTGTATGGGCTGCGTCCCAAGAAGTTTTATTCAAATAGTTATGTTAGATGGTTTGAGACAAAGAGTATAGAAAGACTTCGACTTGTTTTTGTGAAATGTGACTTAGATTGTAAAACTTTTTTAATTCTTTTGTATTTCTATTTCTATTACCTATGTTGTGATGCTAACGGCTTGTATTAGACTCCTTCGGGGTCGGGTACGCCGTGTTACATCTAGGTGTACCCCTGGGTTGTGACAAACTTGGTATCAGAGCCCAAGGTTTAGAATGGTTCTAGGATTGTCTCAAACCATGTCTAGTAGAGTCTTGTTCATAAATGTGAAGCGTGCCACTTTTATGAATAGGAGGCTATTGGATGCTTAGGAATCACACTTCTTCATTCTCTTAGTCGTGCCATAGAAGTTTAGCTCTAGTAGGTCCTTCTTCTAATGTTTGCCTATGAATTTTTCAGGTTATGGCAAATATAGGGCTAATGCTAGGAGAGTTGATGAAGGTGATAGGGAGCAAGAGGTTCCTCTTCAAGTTCCAAACCAAGTCCCTCCTTAAGATCCCCCTCAAGTTCCAAATGACTCTCCAATTGGAAATGCCACACTTGAGGAGTTTAGTGCTTTTATGAAACTATTGGCTCAAACCTTGACAATGCAAGCCCATAGAGAGGTGGTGGCTCCAGCAAACCCAATAAGGGGGATGGATTCTTCTAGGGTGAGAAAGTTTTTGAAGATGAACCCTCCGGAGTTCTATGGCTCCAAGGTTGAGGAAGACCCTCAACGTTTTGTAGATGAGGTGTATAAAGTGCTTGCCATCATGGGCTTGACTTTGGTAGAGAAAGCGGATTTAGCCGATTACCAATTGAGGGATGTAGCACAAATATGGCATGAGAAATGGAAATATAGTAGACCTATAGGAGAGGTCCCCAATAGAGTGCGAAGAGTTCAGAAGGGAATTCCTTAATAGGTTCTTTCCCCTAGTTGGAGTTGAAAGATTTCCTTATTGAATGAATGATTTTTGAGAAATAATGGGAATTTAGGCTCAATCAGTATGTGATGAGAATGTTTTAGTTAGGATATGGTTGTTTCTCCTTTAAAAGGAATAGATATAGAATTGATGCAGTTTTTGTTGGTAGAAGTAGCCCTACACCCTTATGTTGCATTGGATGAGTTTGGTTTTGAGTTCAAGTTTCCTTGCGTGGTAGTATGTATATTAGTGGTAGTGCATGCATAATGGGCTGCTAAGTTAGATTTTTGACTTTAAGAAGTGTTTAAAGTGACATACGAGGACGAATGTTCCCAAGTGGGGGATCTTGTAACACCCCGGAATTCAGTGAGTTCTAGAGCCTTTGGTAAGAGTTTTGGAGTGTCGTATGAGGATTAAAATCAAAAGAAACGTTTCCCATACTTAGAATAGGGGTTTTAGGGGTTAAACGTTAGGGTATGACCCCCCAAGGATCACTCAAGGGGTCCTTGAGGAAGACCCCAAAACAGTCCCCTAAATCTTGAAAATTTAGTGAACCACAGATGTAGGTCATTGGCGTAGGTCAAGGCCTGTTCAAGACTGCCAAGAAAAGCGTCAGGTCCAATCCACGAGACCATAGGACGGCCAGTAGACCCGTCCACGGTCCGTGGATGGGTGGGCGTGGATGCTGCCAGTTTTTGACCTTTTAGTTTTAAGTTGGGTGTTTGGGAATTGATTAGTTAATTAATTAGGGTTTAAGGGAGGTCGGTTAGTTAGTTCATTAGACACCTATATAAGTATAATACACCCCTAAACTAATCATTTTAAATCATTTATCTAAAGACCCCAAATCACTCTCCAAATATTCTTTCTCTAAAAGGAAAGAAGAAGAAGAAGATGACGGGCAGCAACTCGGTCGAATTCACCATTGATTCAAGATTTGTGTAGGGCTTTTATTGAAGCTATGTGAAGCTTAATCATCCATGGTTTCTTCCACCCATGGAGCCCCCATAGTTTTCCCACTTGTGAAATCAAAAACCAAATTCTAGCTAGGGTTGTGCTTGCATTGTGGGTAGGGTTTGGGTGTGATTCCAATCTAGTGAATATCACCCAATTATGATTGATTTAATTTTTTTTAATGATATTATGATTAAATCATGTGATTTCTATGGTAAACCCTAATCTAAATTGGTGAATGTGATCTTTGTGGGTTTATGCCATTACAGGCAAAGTTGAAGTTTTATCAAAGTTAGGATTATATAATCATGAATTGAACTAGAATCTATTGTCTATGATTGATCTTGACTTGTAAAGTTAGAATTGAACCTTTATGATCAATTAAGACTAGAATCACCTAGTAATGAAAGATGTGATCAAATTACCTTGAAATCTAGGTATGAAGAAGAGATTTAGAAAGAAACCTTGAGATTAGGGTTTGTGATCATGATAAGTAGGACTTTAGGGTGAAGCTAATGTGATTAACTATTGGTGTAAAGGATTAGAGAGTAAATTTTAAAAGAGTATAGAAGTCTAATAGGTTGGATTATGGTGAAAGGACTATACTTACCTAACCTACCTTATGAATGATTGAAAGATACAAGTGATATAATCACTTGAACATGGATTGATTTTCAAGGACATTTGTCCATGAGAGATGAGTGTTAAGCAAGGGTTAACAAGTAAACCTTAAGGTGTATGCTTGGCCTCAAGTGGATATTAAAGATGAGATGGAGTGTCACACGAGATAGGGTCCAGACTCCAAGAAAAAAGGAGAGCCACTCCTAGTTGATGTGAGGACTATCCAAGTAAAAGGGGGAACTCTTACGTAGAAGTGTTTGGGTTTTCCCAAAGTTAGGTATCATGAGATGGGAACGTTCACATAGTTGAGTTAAGGTTCCTAGTAGCAATCTCCTTATCCTATGAACTAAGACATGTTTGAGAAGGATTGACAAGCATGTCATAGTGTTCTAAAGCATAGTTGAACTAAGACTTACTTAATAAAGTACCTCATAGTGTTCAAGAGTGTCAGTGAACTTAGACATGCTTAAGGTAGTATCTCATAGGGTCCATGTGAAGAATGAACTTAAACATACTTAAGAGAGTATCTCATAGTGTTCAAAGTAGAAAAAGGGGTTTAGACATGCTTAAGTAAGTATCTCATAGTATCCATGCTAATAGTGAACGTAGACATACTAAAGGAAATATCTCATAGGGTTCAACCTAATAATGAACTATGATGTGCTTAAGAGAGTACCTCATAGTGTTCTAAAGTTAAAGAGAGGAACTAGGTTCCAAACCAAGAAGGGTTAATATTAGGACCTAAAGGTAGTACTTAGCATGTATAGTATTATGGGGAGCTATGCATGCACTGGACAAGTATGATTTAGGGTCATTAAAGAGAAGTCTTGAGATAGGATTGTGCTATAGTTGCCTTTCCTACATATAGTTGACTAAAGGTGAGATATTCCCTTAGTTGAGAGAGTTAAGCTAATAATGAGGCTAAAGTAGGGTGAATATGACTAGGATGACTTCAAGGCTATATACTTCTAACCTCTCAGTAACCAATGATCAGGCGAGGCAGAAATTGTTTAGTTCGGATTTTTATGGTAAAAAAGAAGATAGGATTCCTGATTATTCAGACCTTAATCGAATCATATGTACTGGTCAGTATAATCTCGTATATTCGCCTATTCTTCACGGGAATTCTGATTTATTGTCAAAAAGGCGAAGAAATAAATTCATCATTCCACTACACTCGATTCAAGAACTCGAGAATGAACTAATGCCCTGTTCAGGTATCTCGATTGAAATCCCCGTAAATGGTATTTTCCGTCGAAATTGCTTAGTGTGAAGGGTAGTATGGGATGCCTTTTATGCATTGCACAAGTGTGTCTTGAGGTTACTTAGGAGTATGACGCCCTTATGGTAGAGAAGTTAAGAGTTGACCATGTATGTAGACTATGATTAAGATGACCAAAAGGGGATACTTGGCTTGGGATGCTATTCTTGCTTTGCACTTGTATACTTTTGAGGTTACTTGAGAATGGTGCTATGATGGTAAAGAGGACTAAGAGTCTATTATGCTTATATGAGTATGACTATGTATTATGTTGACTTATGTTTATATGAATCTTATGTTGATGATTATCATGACTATGTTATGACTATGTTATTATCTCTTATGCTTATGTCTTATGTTCACTAACCATTTGAGATGCTCTTATGTACTCGAGAACCATTGGTGGCCCTAAGTGAACCCTTAGCCTGGCTTAACTCATAGCATAACATTTAAATAACATGAAACAGTCTCAAAAGATAAACTCATGCAATAAGCTTAGAATGCCTTAAAAGAAACATGAATCTAGCCAAAATGGCAACTCAAGTCTCAATATCAATACTGAAAATTGAAAAAGACTCAAGAACTAACAATAACTAACTTTCTATGAAGCCTCTAATAGTTGAGATGGAGGTCGGGACAAGACCCACGACATCCTAATGAACTAAGTAATAAAACAATAAAAAAGGATCCTCAGGAAGCAATGAGGCTCACCAATAACTCTGAAGCTCAACTGGATCAATGATGCGCTGGATGCTAATCCTAGTTACCTGAATCGGCATCATAAAAAGATGCAGGCCAACTGGTATCAGTACAATGAATGTACGAGCATGCGAGGGGAATACTAAAACAAGACATATGCTTGAAAGGAATTGAAGGAACATACCTGGTCTAAAATCAACTCAACTCATTTCAATATAAAGCAATAATATAAATGCAATATAAAGAAAAGCTTTTAAAACGTGGATAACAACTCTGTGTATTTAGAAATACAATGGTAATCAGTTTGTATGCAAGGATACAATTTAAACTATGTTTGTATGTGAAAATACAAGTAATCTCTGTGTATATAAGAATATAAAATATAACTGTGGGAGTTTCTCTAACCAACAACCATCACTTAGGAGCTATGTCATGATACAACGTTTTGCCTCACGCTGCCAGGGTCGTCCTATATCTTGCCGGGGGGTATAGAACCTAACTACTAAGTGGATCCTCTAGTCTATGCTAAAAAGCACTAAGGAATCATCTAAAAAGTATGACCCTTTTCTACCCACGTTGGCTACATGGTTTATGGGGGTTATGAGTTGTCTGAACTCTCCCCCATATCGGTGGTCAATACTACTCCCAAAATATAACTAGCTCATATGTTTAAAAACATAACTCTTTCTGTTATTTGAGATAATTGCTCAAAAACTAGCCCAAAGGCTCTCTTGGAAATCAGTGTTTCCTCTGTTGAATAAATGTGGAAACATTTACTCTTTAATGAAAACTAGCTCAAATGCTCTTTTTGAAATCGGCGTTTCCTTTCTTGATTAAATGTGAAAACATTTACTCTTTGGGAATACATAGTCCTTATATACTCTTTTGAAGAAATGAACTTCAGTCTTTACTCTTTACTCAACTCAAAACTCAAGTCTTAAAACAAGTTTGAAGCCTTTGAAAAAGTATTTTGAAAGGACTCTATGAACTCTCTAGACTTGTCTCTTAACTTTCCTTGAATTTGAAATTTATGGACTCAAGGTTGTCATTTGTACGAGGAAAGATCTCGTGATGTTTAGTAGTGTTTTTAGATAGTTAAACATGAGAAATGATCAAGAAATCACTGTCTGGAAGCAAGTCCGCGATCCGGAGATGCATTTTATTATTTGGTCATGAAATAATTATTGAGGCAGAGGTGTCCGCGACCTCTCCGCGATGTGGAGAGAAAAGTTCCCCTTCCGAGGAACAGGTCCGCATCGCAGACTTAGTACCCAGATTCTGCCCAACTTTTTCCTTCTTTATTTTCTAACCCCAATTCGCTTAAGTTCGATTATTTTTCTCAATTCCTATTGTAATTCAGATAGTCAGTACATGTACACAAGAATCTATTCATAAACGACTCTAAAATCGACACGATTTCCTCAAGAAATCAACAATCCAAACTTAATTCAAGAACAAAAGCCAATATTCAAGAACATAATTCAAAATTATCAACTTTCAACTTTTTAAAACAAATTTCGCTGAATCAAACATGATTGGTGCATGGGTAAATGAACCCAATGCTATGAAAGTCCCACATACCTCTTTAGGGATCAACCCTTGGCGAAACGACTTCGATTCCGCAAGAAATCTCCAAGAACACCTTGACTTTTTCCTCTTTTCTCTTCTCTCAAAGCCCTAGCGTAATTCTTAATTGTGTAAACTGAACTAACTCAGTTTAGACCCCAAATAATTTAATAAAAATGGATTTATTTAATTGGGTAAAGAAAAGACCAAAATACCCTTCAAAAATTCGGGTGACTTTCCTTATTTAGATAGCCCGACTTCAAACAAGCATAGCTCCCTCATACAAACTCGAAAATTAGCAAAATCCTTTCAAACTTCTTTCAAACACCTTTCATTTGATAATTCAAACACCTTTCATTTGATATCTTGTAGCCCACTTAGCTCATCCGGTACTAGGAGTTAGGGTCGTTTGAAGTTGACCCAAAACACATACTTAACCTAACTTGCCAAATTAATGAACGTAGCTTGAATTGGTTGTCCAAGGGAACCTTTTCATGAGTAATGAAGTCAAGTAAGAAATGACTATTTCGTGGGAATTTAAGCTTACCATCGAGTGGATATTGATAGTGAGATGGAAGCTCACCGTAACAGAGGCCAGGTATCCAAAGCAATCTCATGAGATGAAAGCTCTCCCGTAGAAGAGTCTGGGTTTCTAGTAGCAATTCCCGTATCCCTTAACTATGTACCCTCATAGGTTGATTAGCTAGTGGATCCACTTAATCTAGAAGTTTAAGGTGCTACCTTCGGCGAGTAGGACACCCCTTTTCGGTGTGGGGTAGACACCAGATTCCATGTTATAGCTCACATGGTCTCAATGTTAGTTAAGGATATTTCCCCACAAGTAATAATGAACTAAGGTTACTTCAAGAAGTATCTCATATATGTTCAAAGGTTTTAAATATGAAGTTAGCTTGCATTGACCATGATTTATGACTTATGTCTTATGACTATTTCATATTAAGTTTTAGCTTGGTAAATTGCATGTCATGAAATGTAATGTCCCTTTTTAGCATTATTTAAATAGTTTATTCATTGCTATCATACTTGGTACATTGTTTTGTACTAACACATACTGTTTGTCACACCCCGAGGCTGCCCCCTGGACATAAACACGGGACCTAGGATCACGAGTGACCCCAAGCTAACCATGAATTTGGCATATCATAAGCATACTAAAAGATAACTGATTAACTTTTCAAGCACACCTCATCAATTATAGGTGCAAACGATCGTGAAGCAGTATAAAATCCAACAAATAGTTGGGGTCGAATCGCACAAGGAGCGGTACGTGTTCAAATTCAATCAGGAAGTATGAACGTGATCTAATCAACTATAGGAATATAAATTATCGAAAAAGACATGAAACAAGTCAAAAGGGGTGATATCAAATGTCACATAGGGGGTTTAGGTTTACAATTATCAACTACAATGTAGTCCCAAACAATTTGAAATAACCATAAGGAGAGGAATTCCTGGGATGTGATTGATTATAGGCTAATTTCGATATATGGGTAATTGAAACTACTAGTAAATAGCTAACTATCAGTGGGTAGGCTAGACTATAATTGAAATAACTTTCTCTCGAACAACTATTCCGCTTCAAGTGGTTTTTCTCGAACATCAACCAGCATAGCAATTAAGAACAACCCAAACCCTTAATACATCTTCTCTCTCAAGAAAGATGGGTAGGATTGGGTTTAGGATTCACTCTCTCGAGCAGAACCCAAATCAACCCAATAGCTACAAACCATTAATCAAAAGCTTTGGTTCAAACCCACTTCAATATAGCATTTAAACTATTAATTAACAATACCCATACACTAATTCAACACATAATCACATGATCACACCCCAAGAATTGGGGCTTTAGCCGAACATCATAAAAAGATAAGAACAGTTACCAAATCATTTAGCCATCAATTGGGTAAGAGAAATTAATCATTTACAATGCTTCAATTTGCAGAAAATTCGAAAACCCACTTGCAAAATCTCCAAATTGAATCTCAAAAAGTCTTTAAAGTGTACTAAGAACTATCAAAAGTCAAGAGAAAATTGTTCTAGATTAGAAATCAAGATTAAATTAATTGTTTAAAATCTAATTTACAGTTTCCCAAAATATCCCACGAAGGGCCATTAGGCGAGATAAGGCAGGCTCATCGAGTGGTTCGGCGAGCCGCCCTCTGCTCTTTCTATCGCCTGTTTGCATGAGCTCTCAGCATCCTCAAGTCCTCTAACCTTAGGCGACCTCTCTTTGAATCGTGAAACTACTCGATGATTCGCCGACTGCCCCTCTCTTCTCGACAACTTGGTTTCACCCCTTAGGGCTGGCACACTGGAACTTTAGGGGTTTAAAGTAGCCACTTGGCGACACGCCAAGTTCTCTTGGCGATCCTCAGGCTCGCCTTTCTTCACTTCTTCAGTTTGTTTTGTTCCTTTTTGCCTGTTAGTGTTCTTGCTTTGCTCCTCAATACATATACCTGAAAATCAAGAATTTAACATCCGTTTATGGCACAAATTAAGCATTTGAGGACACTAAATATATATAAACAAACCCCTAAATGAGTCCATATCTCGGACTCATCAATAACTAAATAAAAGATACTATACGGAAGCTAAAACAGTAGATAACTTAAAGTGGGAAATACCCAAAATGGATCCGAATATATAAAACCTGCTACAAGTTTAGTGGTACTCAACAATTACTCTAAAGCTAACATTGAATCTAACACTATGTACCACCTCGGAAATTAGTAGGGTTAACTAGAGCCTAAATGTGAGGGTTAACATCAAGAGTTAAGGGAAAGTGCCAAGGGTTTTGGGTGAAGGCCATGGCTAGGGGGCCAAGCCTACCTAAAACAAGCCTAGCCACTGCCTACCATGACCACGAGGGTCTTCATGACCCGTGGTGGCCACCCAAAAGTGCAAAGCCAAGGTTTCCCTTCACTAGTCACTTCACGGCACGTGGTCATGACAACGGACCATGGAAAGGCTCATGGTGTTGACTTAGCCTCATGGGAGGAATGACAAGTTAGAGGAGCTACTGGTCAAGGGACCACATGCACCACCATAGGACGTGGTGCCTAATGCTTATCGTGACCAACGACACTATATTAACCCAACTAAATGTTGGGGTTGTGTCCCAAGGGAGTGGTTTTGAGAACTAATAGAAAAATAAAATTTAGTTCTAATTAGTCATAGCTAAAGACATTAACGAACAAAAACATTGTAAATTAAAAGGGGGTGACACAAAAGTGTCAAATATCAATT
This sequence comes from Solanum raphanifolium, assembly GCA_036250405.1. Classification (NCBI taxonomy): domain Eukaryota; kingdom Viridiplantae; phylum Streptophyta; class Magnoliopsida; order Solanales; family Solanaceae; genus Solanum; species Solanum raphanifolium. Next base: position 26,075 of record JAJOOE010000476.1, on the reverse strand, counting down.
GGGGGTTTTGTCACAAGTAGTATAAACAACAAAAATTAACAAGAAAATCAAGAGCTGGAGAAAGTTCTTGGGGTGTGACCGCAATACAAGTTGAGATAAATCGTTAGGTACATACTTTCGATAGGAAATTTACAAGATGACAGTGATTAGGCCAAACTTTTGATGGAAATAAGTTCCCTCTTGGGAAACTTACCCCGTTTCAAATGGGTTCCTTTCAGACACCCACTTGCCGTATGAAGACCAGCCTATGCCTTACCCCATTCACTCTCTCGAGCTAAGTGTTAGGACATGGGACTAGGGTTCACCCTCTCAGGCTGAACCTCATGTCAACCCACTCCTTAGGCCATCAGTCTAGTGGTCTTGGTTTCGCGACCTCCCTCTCGGGCATGTCGAAAACACATGGGAGGTTTTGTATTTGCAACTACAAATCCATTAAATTAAATCACAACCACTAGGTGAAATCACCATTAAAATACATCTAACCTATCAGCAAGCAAGACCCAACAACAATATCAACACATATTTGCTAAATCACACCACAAAAATAGGGGTTTTTAGCCACACATCAAGAAATAACAAAATACACCTAAAATGATACTAAAATAAAATGGGTATAAGAAATTCAACCTTGATTTAATCAAAGGAAGAGGAATGGAGAAGACCCACTTCCAACTTGGGGAAGGTGAAATCCTTCTCTCTTCAAGTCACCCACAAAACCCTCTCCAAACTCGAGAGAAAATATCACAAAAAGTACTATTCTATTATGGAAATTAAAATAAATGTTCGACTCTCTAAAAATTAATAACAAGTTTAGTATTTATAGACTTCAGAAAATAGTGCTGGCGGATCTTTCAGCTAGGTTAATCGATGTCGCCGAATGACTAGGCGACTCGCCCTTCTTCTATTTCATCATTGTTTCGTGGATGCCTTCAACATCTTCACATTCTGGACCATTGTGCGGTATAGTACTACTTCACGGAAATATTCGGCGAAGTGCCGACTGCTCCTTCATCACCTTTTGGTCCTTCTTCTTAAGGGCTTTGCGTACTGGAACAAAGGACGGAGTGCGTCCCTTCCGCGAATCACCAAGTGTGCTTGGGGATGCTCAGGGTTTAGTTTCTTTGTTCTTTTCAGCCATTTTGTTCCTCTTTGCGCCTAAGTGTCCATGCTTCTAAAAAAACTTCAAATACCTGAAACTTCAGAGTTTTCATCAAATATTAAGACAAAATAAGCATTTGGGTACACTATTTCTATCAAAATAAAGCCCTAAATGAGTCCAATTTGTGGACTTATCAGTGCCCTCGACGGTTCGTGAAGGGGCTCCTGAGAACCCCTTAGGCGTGTGGGAGGCAAGGCTTTGAAGCCTAGATACTGCCTCAAGACCATTACTTTCACCACAACTCGTGGTCTTCACCACGGATTGTGGGAGGTCTCATGGTCATGCTTTCAACTTTAGAGGCCAAGAAAACCAAGCCTTCGCCACTGCCCAAGAACCAAGGGCAGGACCACGGCTCGTGAGGGCCTCTCGTGGTGCCTGGGAGTGGGCTTCCTAGTTAGGGGCATTTTCGTAAATTCCTTTTCAACTAGTTATTTTATGGGGATGATTTTAATTGTTTTATTAAACCTATATAAACTATTTTAAGTCATAAACCACCCTTTTTACTTCATTAACCCCGAAGACCCAAATCAAATCAAAAAGTTCTTTTCCTCTCCAAATATTCTCTCTCTAGAAACTTCATTGAAGAGCATGAACAATGTCAATCTTAGGGTTCAAGGATCAGGATTTCCTATCAATTTCGTGAGGAAATCTACATAAGGTATGGTAGTTTTCATCCTTGGGTAGCTATCACCCAAGGAGTCCCTTCAAAAAATTTCATCTCAATTCTAGAAATCCCCAAAAGCTAGGGTTTCAACTCAACCCCATGGATTCCTTTGAAAGTTGCTTTTAAAGGTTGAATTATGTTTCTTTATGGATTTATTACTGATTTTATATGATTTTAACTTGAATTCCTCAAGAATCCATGAGTTCCCCAATCCTAGCTATGGTCATTCTTTACATTAAAGAATGTTGTTCCAAGTTGGTCCAATTGATTGGATGTGAGTAGATTATGATGTGATTGCATGATTTTAGTATGACTATATATGTTTAATAGATTAACCTAAGATTCTAGGGTGAAATTGATGTGGCCTATAGCCATGTCATGAAAGAGGAAAATTGAACGTTTAGATGTGACCTTTTAAGATTGATGAACTTATTATTGAATTGCCTTAGATTAGATCACCTAGACATGAATTGCTTATAAGTAAAGCTTCAAGATATGAACTAACTTGATTAGGGCTTACATGATGAATCAAGGTTGAAGTAGCATTGAGATTTAGTTTACTTGATGATATATGACTTTAATTGGGTAAGAATGAAGCATGTGGATAGTTTACCTTAAGAGTTAGGTTTACATAATGACCATGTGAGGTATCTCTTGAGAGTAATGCTCATAAGATGAAGATGACTCCTAGGGATTTAAAGGTAAAATCTAAAAGGAATGAACTATGAATATTGAGGCTTTAGGAAGGAACCATTGTGCATGTTGAATTATATATGGTACTATTGTGGAAGGACTTTACCCACATGACCTACAATATGAGTATATGAGTTTATACATGCAATGAATGAACTACTTGAATTATGAATATGTCCATGTATAATGTAATGAATGCTAGATGTGTTGATTTATATGGTCTATGATCCTTGAATGCAACATATGAGAATTATGCATGATTTTGATTTTATGTACATGCTTATGAACACTTTGAGAGGGAAGTGTCCATGTTGATAATGTTGTTGTTGTGCCATTGCAAGGACAATCACACACACACTCTCCATGCATAAACATGATTATGATGTATCAATGGTGTTAATTGAAACTATAGTTCTCATATGCACCTTTACACATTACTATGCATGAAATGTACATGACCATGATGATCCTATTGTGTTGATTGAAAGTCCATTCTCATGAAAAGACATGATGTTGGTGTGAAAAGTATACTCACATACTAATGATGATTCTAAAGTTGAAAGTTAGTTCTCACCTATTGAATCTATGAGCTATGTTATAAGTTGTATTGAATGAAGGGTAAGATACTCTTTCATGCATGTAAATTCAATTCAAAGATTTAACAAGTAATTTTGGGAAATCATGCTTAGCACCGAGTGGATATGGAAAGTGTAGTAAAGGCCCTCCCGTCAATACAATAGGCGGGGTTCTCTAAATTATTCTCATGAGATAGAAGCTCCTCCGCCAATACATTAGGTTGGGTTTCTAGAAGAAATCTCGTTATCCCATAACTATGTGACCACATAGGTCTTTAGCTATTGGATCAACCTAAAAGCTAATACATTTAGTTCTACCTTAGGCAAGTAGGACACCTTATTTCGGTGTGGGGTTACACGACACCGAATTCCACGTAGCTCACATGGTCTATGTCGGTTAAGGCTATTTTCCCTCCATGTACAAAAAAGTGAGTTATGTGCTATGGTTCCTCAAAAGTATCTTCTTAGTATGAGTATTATTATGGGATTATATTCATACATGGCACAAGTAGACTTTGAGAGTACCCATGGTTTGTCTCTCTTATGTAAATGAACTATGAACATGAAACATGAACTATGAATAATGACTCCTCAAGAAGACCTAGTTAGTGTGAGTGAGGGTATGGTACTTCACTCATACATGGCACAAGTAGACTTTGAGAGTAGCCATGGTGTGGTTCCATTACATTATGATGATTTATGAAATAATGCATGCTCCAATTGGATTGTTGTTATGATTGACATTCCTTGACATGAGCTAATGAATATGAATGTTCCATTGTTTATGAGTATTAACTAGGGATGAGACTAATGTATGACAAGTATGAGAATGGTGACCTAAAAGTGGTACCTAGTGTAGATAGGGTTTTGGGATCTTATCTATGCATGGCACAAGTATAACATAGGGTTACTTATGTGATGATCCTATTATGATGAGATGAGCTTGGTATTTGACTATGTATGTGCATTATGTCTTATGATGATTGGTATTTGCACTATGTCTATGATTGGAGACTATGCTTAAAATTATGTTGTTATCCTTGTGCTATGATGAACTTTATATGAGTTTTCTTTTGAGTGATATTCTCCAACTCTTTCAAAGAAGATGTTCAAATTGACAGATAGCATAGTTTCATCTAAAATGTCCATTTTAGCATGTTTCAATAATTTTTATGCATGGCTACCATACTTAGTGCATTTTTGTACTAACCGATATTTCTACATTTTCTATAGGTGTAGGGTTTGGTTCTTGAAGGTGGTCTTCTATTGATTCAAGCTCAGGATAGATAATCCCCCTTGCTAGTTGGTGAGTCCTCAAGATTTGAGGACGAGTATCTTTACTTAGTAATTTCTTTTAGTATGTCATTTGAGAACTATTGTAAGGGATATGTCCCTATTCCTTATTCGATTGTATTTAGATGGATAAATGAGACAATGTCTAGACTCCCATTCTCTTTTATGAAAGACTTCCATTGTAAAGAAAATATTTAATTCCGCATCATTCTATGACTTTTATGTTTATGATATGCTAAGGGCTTGTATGCGACCCCTTTGTGGTCAAGTACGTCGTGTTACGTCTAGGGGTACCCCTGGGTCGTGACAAACTTGGTATCAAAGCATAAGATTTTGGGATAATTTTAAGTTGATGTCTCGTAAGCCTAGTACAGTCTTGTTCATAGTGTGAAGCATGCCAAATTTATGAATGAGAGGCTATAAAATGATTAGGAAATCTCACTTCTTCATTCTCTAGTTGTGCCATAGATTCTGACTCTATAAGGTTTTTCTCCCTATCGGATTGATTTCAAGATGTGACCACTCGAAGGGCTCATGGTACAAGGAGCAAGGGAGAAGATATTGGTTGAAATGCCAATTATGGCTATGTGACTAGATAGGACTTGATATGCAAGATTTAGATGTCATCCTTAGGATGGATTGGTAGCATTATTGTCATGCTCCTATGTGATGATAGAACCCGTATAGTCAAATTATAAGTTACAGAATGAGCCTATTTGAGAGTGGAAGGAGGGAACTTTATGGCATAAGTTTGGAATATGTTGTGTCTTAAGGTTGACTTTGAGGGTTCCATGTACCACCTAGTTAAGGTGAGGAAGAAGACTGTAAGTGTTGACCAACTTCAAAGAGTTAGTTATCTTTTAAGATTGATCTTAAGAATGGTCTTTTTATTTAAATAGGGTGTTAGATAATACCTAGATATGAATGGTTGGTAGATCCCACCAAAGGTGATGATATGGGTTGAAATGGTTCTGGTATGTGTTTTATGCTTATTTTTATTCCGGTAGTGCTTGTCTTGTGTGACTTGATAAATTGGACAAGATGAGCTTTTGTGTTGTCCTTTGTATAAAAAGGACTAACTATGGTTATGTGTGTCAATGGTAGAACCCAACTTAGCCATAAATGAATTTTAGGATGTGACGGAGGATTTGATTAATAGTGGTGTTTAAGTGATGCCTAGAGATGTTGAGTGAGTAGACTCCTTTAAAAGAGGATAGAAGTGTAATTCTCTATGGTTTAGAATCACCTTGTGTGATAGATGGGAAAGTCTTGTTCCGACCTTAGAAGATGAAAGGGATGTGCTTAGATAGCAAGGTCGTTAAGTGTTCTAGATGTTCATAATTTTGATTGGCTTGAAATTCTCACCTTAAGAGGTGTAGTGATTTTGAGAAGCTTAGTACCATTTTGGTAGGCTCATATGAGACCTTGAGACGTGTTGGTAAGGTTGCTTGTGAGCTAGAGTTGCTTAATAAGAACCTCTCTAATTTAGAAGTACTGATTAGGATCTTAGACCGGCTAGTTAAGAAAGGAAGTGCTTCCATGAGAATGATGATGAGTGGTATTTTGGTAAGGGTTTTATTTGAGGTTGCTACTTGGGAGGCCAAGGGCGAATAAGATGTCTCGATATCCCTATGCTCCCTTCTGTTTCTCCTTTAGCTTAAGATGATAAGTCTTCCTTAAATCGTTTCATGATTCTGGAGTCTTGGATATTATGTGTGTCCCATGATTCCCTTGTCCCATAGAGTTACTCTTGTGAACCTTGGTAGGGTTTGGATGCATGGTTGTTAGACCTCAAATGATTTTAGAACCCGGCAAAGTTATTATGAGTTTTGGCTATGTCTTGGAGGATTTTTTGAAAGGAGTGGTGATTGAGGTTTTAGTAAGGGCCCTTACTCCCAAGGGGGAGATAGTATGTTTAGATATCTAGATTTTGAGAGTCCCGATATCCTCATCTCTCTCTTCTACTCCTATTCTAGCTTGAGACAAAGAGTTCCCTGTGACTTTTTTCAATTTAGAGTCATGTGTAATTTATGTGTTTCCATGATCTCCTTATGTTTGCATGTTCTTAAGAGAATTCATGTTTAATAATAAAATGAGTTCTCATGATATATGTTCCTCATGATGTTGTGCATTTTAGTATGATAATGACATAATTGACTTCAAGGGATGATTTGATGAACATGCTTTGCATGTTTTTGATGAAATGGCATATCGGCTCCATAATGTCATATTTAGCTTGCTTTTAGTTGGATAAGATAGTTCTTCCTATGACTAAGTTATAGATAATGTTTGGATGAGTTTGTATAGGCTTACTCCCAAGAGGGAGATGGTGTGCCTAGCTAGCAAGGTTATTGTGTGTTTGATTTTGCCATGATTTCCTTCTATAATGCATATCCATGAAAGCTAGTGTCTTGAAATAAAATGAGTTTACGTGAATTGTTTTTCCTCTTGTTGTAATGCATTAAGTATGAATGCCTATTGTATATCGTGAGAATAATATTTAAGCATGCTTTGGTTAGGAGTTGAGAAATTCCTCCTCGGATGAAATGCTTTTGAGATTAAATTGCATATGAGCTCCATGAGAGTATGTTGAGCATGTTATGACTAGGAAATGGTAGTTCCTCCTTGAACATGACTAGTTATGAGAATTTCATGCATAATGGGTTTGTAGATGTAGTTCCTACTTTGTTGTGTTGCATTGAGTATATTGGAATGGAGTTGATGTTTCCTAGTATGATTTGTGCATTATATTGATGTGTCATACTTGATGGGCTGCTAGTCTTTCGATTATTCCATAAGGAGTATAATGTGTCATTCAAGAATGAATGTTCCCAAGAGGGAGATAATGTAACACCTCGGAAATTAGTAGGGTTAAATAGAGCCTAAACGTGAGGGAGAACGTCAAGAGTTACGGGTAAAGGCCAAGGGTTTTGGGTGAAGGCCATGGCTAGGGGGCCAAGGCTGCCTAAAATAGCCTAGCCACTGCCTACCATGACCACGAGGGTCTTCACGACTTGTGGTGGCCACTACGAGTCGTGGTGCTACCCATGGTTGGTGAGGCAGTGCACTCCCAAAAGTGAAAAGCCAAGGCTTCCCTTCACGAGCCACTTCACGGCTCGTGGTCATGACCATGGACCATGGGAAGGATCATGGGGTTGCCTTAGCCTTATGGGAGGTATGACAAGTTAGAGGAGCTACTAGTCAAGGGACCACGGGTTGTGGTGCCCTTGACGGTTCATGAACGGGCTCCTGAGAACCCCTTAGGCGTGTGGAAGGAAATGCTTTGAAGCCTAGATACTGCCTAAAGACCACGACCTTCACCACGACTCGTGGTCTTGACCACGGATCATGGGAGGTCTCGTGGTTAGGCCTTCAACTTTAGCAGCCAAGATAACCAAGCCTTAGCCACTGCCCAAGGACCACGGGCAGGACCAAGGCTCGTGGTCTTGACCACGACTCGTGAGGGCCTCTCGTGGTGCCTGGGAGTGGGCTTCCTAGTTAGGGGGCTTTTCGTAAATTCCTTTTTAAATAGTTATTTTATGGGGACGATTTGAATTGTTTTATTTCACCTATATAAACTATTTTAAGTCATAAACCATCCTTTTTACTTCATTAAACCCCAAGACCCAAATCAAATCAAAAAGTTCTTCTCCTCTCCAAATATTCTCTCTCTAGAAAATCCATTCAAGAGAAAGAACAAGGTCAAGCTTAGGGTTCAACGAGCAGACTTCTCTCTTCGATTTCATGAGGAAATCTACATAAGGTATGGTAGTTTTCATCCTTGGGTAGCTATCATACAAGGAGTCCCTTCAAAAGCTTTCATCTCAAATCTAGAAATCCCCAAAAGCTAGGCTTTCAACTCAACCCCATGGATTCCTTTCAAAGTTACTTTTAAAGGTGGAATGTTGTTTGTTTATGGACGTATTACTGATTTTATCTTGAATTCTTCAAGAATCCATGAGTTCCCTAATCCTAGCTATGGTCCTTTTTTACATTAAAGAATGTTGTTCCAAGTTGGTCCAATTGATTGGATGTGAGTAGATTATGATGTGATTGCATGATTTTAGTATGACTATATATGTATAATAGATTAACCTAAGATTCTAGGGTGAAATTGATGTGGCCTATAGCCATGTCATGAAAGAGGAAAATTGAACGTTTAGATGTGACCTTTTAAGATTGATGAACTTATTATTGAATTGCCTTAGATTAGATCACCTAGACATGAATTGCTTATAAGTAAAGCTTCAAGATATGAACTAACTTGATTAGGGCTTACATGATGAATCAAGGTTGAAGTAGCATTGAGATTTAGTTTACTTGATGATATATGACTTTAATTTAGTAAGAATGAAGCATGTGGATAGTTTACCTTAAGAGTTAGGTTTACATAATGACCATGTGAGGTATTGCTTGAGAGTAATGCTCATAATATGAGTGACTCCTAGGGATTTAAAGGTAAAAGCTAAAAGGAATGAACTATGAATATTGAGGCTTTAAGAAGGAAGCCATTGTGCATGTTGAATTATATATGGTACTATTGTGGAATGACTTTACCCACATGACCTACAATATGATTATATGAGCTTATACATGCAATGAATGAACTACTTGAATTATGAATTTGTCCATGTCTAATATAATGAATGCTAGATGTGTTGATTTATATGGTCTATGATCCGTGAATGCAATATATAATAATTATGCATGATTGTGATATTATGTACATGCTTATGAACACTTTTAGAGGAAACTGTCCATGTTGATAATGTTATTTTTGTTCCATTGCAAGACAATCACTCACACACACACTCCATGCATAAACATGATTATGATGTATCAACGCTGTTAATTGGAAGTATAGTTCTCATATGCACCTTTACACATTACTATGCATGAAATTTACTTGACCATGATGATCCTATTGTGTTGATTGAAAGTCCATTCTCATAAAAACACATGATGTTGCTGTGAAAGGTATACTCACATACTAATGATGATTCTAAGGTTGAAAGTTAGTTCACACCTACTGAATCTATGAGCTATGTTATGAAATGTATTAAATGAAGGGTAAGATACTCTTTCATACATGTAAATTTAATTCAAAGATTTAACAGGTAATTTTGGGAAATCATGCTTAGCACCGAGTGGATATGGAAAGTGAAGTAAAGGCCTTCCCGTCAATACAATAGGCGGGGTGCCCTAAATTATTCTCATGAGATAGAAGCTCCTCCACCAATACATTAGGTCGGGTTTCTAGAAGAAATCTTCTTATCCCATAACTATGTGCCCACATAGGTCTTTATCTAGTCACCTAAATGCTAATACATTTAGATCTACCTTAGGCAAGTAGGACACCTTCTTTCGGTGTGGGGTTACACGACACCGAATTCTATGTAGCTCACATGGTCTATGTCAGTTAAGGCTATTTTCCCTCCATGAACAAAAAAGTGAGTTATGTGCTGGTTCCTCAAAAGTATCTACTTCGTATGAGTATTATTATGGGATTATATTCATACATGGCACAAGTAGACTTTGAGAGTACCCATGGTCTGTCTCTCTTATGTAAATGAACTATGAACATGAAACATGAACTACGAATAATGACTCCGCAAGAAGACCTACTTAGTGTGAGTGAGGGTATGGTACTTCACTCATACATGGCACAAGTAGACTTTGAGAGTAGCCATGGTGTGGTTCCATTACATTATGATGATTTATGAATTAATGCATGCTCCAATTGGATTGTTGTAATGATTGACTTTCCTTGACATGAGCTAATGAATATGAATGTTTCATTGTTTATGAGTATTAACTAGGGATGAGACTAATGTATGACAAGTATGAGAATGGTGACCTAAAAGTGGTACTTAGTGTAGATAGGGTTTTGGGATCTTATCTATGCATGGCACAAGTATAACTTAGGGTTACTTATGTGATGCTCCTATTATGATGAGATGAGCTTGGTATTTGACTATGTATTTGCATTATGTCTTATGATGATTGGTATTTGCACTATGTCTATGATTGGAGACTATGCTTAAAATTATGTTGTTATCCTTGTGCTATGATGAACTTTATATGAGTTTTCTTATGAGTGATATTTTCCAACTCTTTCAAAGAAGATGTTCGAATTGGCATATAACATAGTTTCATCTAAAATGTCCCTTTTAGCATGTTTCAATAATTTTATACATGGCTACCATACTTAGTGCATTTTGTACTAACTGAAATTTCTACATTTTCTATAGGTGTAGGGTTTGGTTCTTGAAGGTGGTCTGCTATTGATTCAAGCTCAGGATAGATAATCCCCCTTGCTAGTTGGTGAGTCCTCAAGATTTGAGGACGAGTATCTTTACTTAGTAGTTTATTTTAGTATGTCATTTGAGAACTTTTGTAAGGGATGTGTCCCTGTTCCTTATTCGATTGTATTTAGATGGATAAATGAGACAATGTCTAGACTCCCATTCTCTTTTATGAAAGACTTCCATTGTAAAGAAAATCTTTATTCCGCGTCATTCTATGACTTTTATGTTTATGATATGCTAAGGGCTTGTATGCGACCCCTTTGTGGTCAAGTACGTCGTGTTACGTCTAGGGGGGTACCCCTGGGTTGTGACATACTATGTTTGAAAAAGCCTCTAATGACTAGAATTGCTGGACATACCCCCAGCTAACTCTAGTAAAACTGGAACAGAAATAAAATACTAAATCTAGAAAACATGTCTACTTTCCTCGAAGTATTAGGACTCACCACTGAAGCTACTGAAATACGGATCGGGAACCGATCTATGTATGATCTGGATGCTGAATACCTGAACCTACATCATGAAAGGATGTAATGCAGAGTATGCGTTAGTACTTGAAGGGTACTAAAAATGTAGGATAGGATAAAGCTGAACAATATACATAACTAAACAAAGCATATAACTGAGCAATGTTGTAAGATAAGCATCATACTATACTGGAAATACTGAACATGAACTAACTGAATGGAATGACCAAGTTTATAGCATGTTGAAACTAAATAATGAACTGTAACTGATAACTTGGTCAATGCAATAGAATCTGACAGTTGTAGCTACTAATAACCGACATAAAATCACATGAGCTAAATGTGAAGTTCGATGTATACGCCCCATCAAGAGGACCCAATATACCATGCCAGAGGTATAGAGGCAAGACTTGCGTAATCACTAAAATGTAATGCCTACAAGGGGAGTTATAAACCTATGGGGGCACGTAGTTCTGGTACTATGAGTGTGACTGACCCAAGTCCAACTTTGTATTAAATCTACTCCCAACTGACTATGTAAATATCACATTATGACTGAATTTCTATAATACTGGATAGCTCAAGATACTAACATGCTAACTGGAAGTGCAAGATTAATGTACTGATAATGAAACATTCGTAACTGATGCATGTATAACTGTATAATCTAGCCTAGCAAGTTTAACTCATGAACTAAACGAATCTACACAACTAGGGTTCTGAATTTCATGCAAGGAATTAATAACAGTGTTACAACAACATGAAAATCTAATTAGGAATATTCTAACAACTAATCCACAACAATTTCTAACATTAAAGGAACCCTAGGTCTAGATAATATGAAGGGAATCAAGAATCTGACTGAATTCTAGGGACCTAATGGGTGAAAGGAACCCACTAGTGAAATCCCACATACCTGGTGATGAATTTCACAAAGAAATCTTTCGATTTCGGGGCTGGAACTGAAGAAACATTGCTGCATTCTTGGAAGGGTTTGGGTCTCCTATATTTTTTTAAGTTTGATGGATTTTTAGTGAATGAATCGCTTAGGGAAAGATCTGACTAAGTTACTAGGGTGAAACTGACAAAAACTATGTAGTTTAGGGATCAAACGATGTAGTTTAAGTGCCCAACGCATTAGAAAAAGACCTAAATGACCCTAACTTAAAAGTTGTTATAAGCCACCCACGGAGGGACCTACGGTCTGTGGGTTGACCTACCAACCGTAGGTAGGGATCGTCGGTTAAGTCTTCCCGATAGGGCTTCACTATAACGAGCATAATATTTTACTCGGAGATGGGATTTTAGCATACTCGGTGGCGTTGGAAAGATGATTCAATTATATTTCATTTCATAGGTCATGTGCCACCTAATTCTTTTTTTAGTAATAGTTATCACCCTTTGAAGTTGACCGATCAGCAAGTTCCCTCTAACTGGCTACTAACCCTCACCTACGGTCCGTAGGTCCAACCACGGATCGTACATGTCGACCATGGGTGGGATAAGAGACTATAAAGATGTGGACCTTAATGATGGAACACCACCTACGGTCCGTGGTCCTACCTCAGATTCGTTGGTGGTTCCATCGGTACTGGCACCAATTTTTCTGATAACTAGGATTTTCTTCATTCTGAGACCCGCGGTGTTACATTATCTCCCCCTTGGGAACATTCATCCTCGAATGAAGTCTAAAAAAGCTGAGTATGGAGGGAAAGAGCTGCAATACCTACCCCTAAGTACTAGAAACTAATTTCTAACTGAAGTGAGTTCCAAGAACATTCAAATATGCTGAAATGCAAAAACAACTGAAGGAACATGATACTAAGACTGAATTTATGCAAGAGTAAACTGAGAGACTGTAGAGGAAACTATTATCTCAAGTTGAAATGGAATCGGAAGGAAAGAGATGAGGGTACTTGGCCATCATGTCTACTTCTACTTCCCAAGTTGCTCCCTCTATGGACTGAATCCTCCAATTTTGTCAAATCTCATCACCCCCTTAATAGGTGATACTTTCATGAAAACCCAATCATCTATCTCAAACTCTAAGTCCCTTCTCCTTACATATGCATATGACTTCTGTCTTAAATCTATCTCTGATGAGTTGAACCGAATCTGGCCCAATCAAGGCTGCTTCACCTACTCATCCCTCTTAGGAACACATAAGCGATCATCTCCCCCTTGGGAGAAAACCTCTACTTTTTTCTGATGAACTGCACCTTCCAACTAGAATAATATAGGATCACTATCCTACTTTTCCTTAACATGTGCTACACCACTCTCTAGAGATCATATTTCTAGATTTAAGGTAAGAGATAAATAGACCTATAGGCACTGAGATACTACCCTTCTATTCTAAGACTGACTCATTTGGAAACTGGAACCGAACGATCCTATTTCTACAATCGACTGAGCAATAACAAGAATGTAATCAATCCGAATGATATCGAAATCTACCATTTCTAACTCTACAAGATTTGCTAAGGTGACTTTCTGAGAGACAATGACACGGCAATTTCTGAATACCCGTCTAGCTATAACTTGGTCACAAACTGGAGTAGAGATTGAGAAAGGTTCTGAAAGAGTTTTTGGACTGACACCGAAGTTTACTGCTATATAAGGGAGTTACAAAAGAAAGAGTAGCCCCTGTATCTAACAATTCATAAACATCTCAATGAAAGACTTATAACTGCCAATGACTACATCAGGAGAATCTTCCTGATCCTGGAGAGCATACAACATGTTCTGGCACTGACTTCTACTTGTACCAGATGAAGCACCCTACCGAGTTGGGCGTCCTGTTGGTGCTACTGGAGCAGTAAACTGGGTCCTATTATTATAACCTCATTGCCTCTGCCTGTAGGTAGGGTAATCTTTCAACCTATGGCCAGACTGATAACACCAAAAACACCCTTTCTCGCTTGGAAGACACTCGCCCTGATGGTTCTAACCACACTTTGAACAAGTTGGCTAGGTCCTATTTCATAAAACACTCCCCTGAGACTTAGATCCTGGTGCCCTACTATTCTGATCCTATCGAAACTGTGAGTGATTTCCACCACCCAATTTTTGCTAAGAGTACACATAGTTCCCTGTTCTAACTTTCTTGTTGTCCTTAGATATTTCCTTAAGCTTATCTCCCTCAACATACTGAGCATGATTAATGTGCCTAGATATATTCATATCCTCTAACAACATAGCACTTCTGCACTCTATCTTAACTAAGTCGGATACCCCAAATAGAAACTTACTCATATGTGCCCTTGGATCAGCAACCATGTGTGGAGCATACCTAGAGAGTTTGGTGAACTTAAGTTTGTACTCTTGGACTGACATGGAACCTTGTCTCAAATTCATAAACTTTTGTGCCTTAGCTTCTCTCAACTCCCTTGGAAAGAACCTATCCAGAAAAGCTCTTGTAAAGCATTGCCAAGTAACAGGAACTGCATCTATACCCATGTTTTCTTTCCACTGAGTAAACCAAATGTGACCTACATCCTTAAGTTGGTAGGATTTCAACTCTACCCTATCATTACCAGTTACTTGCATCACTCCAAAGATTTTTTTTAACCTCATCAATAAAGTTTTGTGGGTCCTCACAAACTTGCGACCCTAAAAACTCAGGCGGATTCATCCTAACGAAATCACAGACCCTAGCTGACACTGATCCACCACTAACATTTGTAGGAACTGGAACCTACTGATTGTTCTGGTTAGTCACACTCTGAGCCAAAAGTTGAATCGCATTGTGAAACTCTTCATTCGAAACTTAATGATCTGGAATTAGAGGAACTGTGTTAGTATTGCGTGCATTAGCATTTCATGGGTAAGCTCTACGAGGAGGCATGATCTGAAATGCATAACGTAAAATTAGAAATGAGAAGTTGGATCATACCTTACGCATGATAAGAGTAGCAAAGAAAGTGAAATTTTCCTAAAACACTTTGTAGCCTCCCTCTCATTAGATGTGGTGCACTTCACACCCATGAAAGAGACTTTACTTAGTGCGGCTTTTCAGACATCCTAGAACTCTTGAACCTAATGCTCTAATAATAAGTTTGTCATGTCTCGAGCCTACACCCTCGATGTAAACACAGGACCTAGGATCACGAGTGACCCCAAGCTAACCCTGAAGTTGGCATATCATAAGCATACTAAAAGATAACTAAATAAAAGATATTATATGGAAGCTAAAACAGTAGATAACTTAAAGTGGGGAATACCCAAAACTGATATGAATATATAAAACATACTATGAGTTTAGTGATATTGAACAATTAATCTAAAGATAAAGATGAAGCTAATATTATGTCTGAAAAAGCCTCTAACAACTAGAATTGCCAGGACAGGCCCCCAACTAACTCTAGTAAAGCTGAAACTGAAATAAAAGACTAAATCTAGAAAACATGTCTATTGTCCTCGAAGTATGAAGACTCACCACTTGAGCGTTTTAAATGTGGATCGGGAACCGATCTATGTGATCTAGATGTTGAATACCTGAACCTACATCATGAAAGGATATAGCACAGAGTGTGTGTCAATACTTGAAGGGTACTGAGCATGCAGGATAAGATAAATCTTAACAATATACATAACTGAACAAAGCATATAACTGAGCAATGATGTAAGATAAGCATGATACTATACTAGTAATACTGAACATGAAGTAACTGAATGCAATGACCAAATTTATAGCATGCTGAAACTTAATACTGAACTGTAACTGATAACCTAGTCAATGCAATAGAATCTGACTATGGGAGCTACTAATAACCGAAATAAAACCACATGAGCTAAATGTGGAGTCCAATGTAAACGCCCCATCAAGATGACCCAATATACCCTGCAAGAGATATAAAGGCATGACTGGCGTTATCACTAAAATATAATGCCTACAGAAGGAACTTATAAACCTATGGGGGCACGTAGTTCTGGGACTATGAGGGTGACTGACCCTAGTCCAACTCGGTAATAAGTCTACTCTGAACTGATTTTTTAAATAACACATTACGGTTGAATTTCTGTAATACTAGATAGCTCAAGATATTGACATGCTAACTGGAACTGCAACATTAATGTACTGATAATGAAACATTCGGAACTGATGCATGTATAATTGTATAAGCTGGCCTAGCAAGTTTAATTCATGAACTAAACGAATCTACAAAACTAGGGTTCAGAATTTCATGCAACGAACTAAGCAACTGTGTTACAACAATATGAAAATCTGATTAGGAATATTCTAACAACTTATCCACAACAATTTCTAACATTAAAGAAACCGTTGTTCTAGATAATATCGAGGAAATCAAGAGTCTGACTAAATTCTAGGGACCTAATGGGTGAAAGGCACCCACTAGTGAAATCCCACATACCTACTGACAAATTTCACGGAGAAATCTTTCGATTTAGGGGCTGGAACTGAAGAAACTTTGATGCGTTCTTCGAAGGGTTTGGGTCGGCTCTTTTCTCCTCTTCTGTTCTAAGTTTGATGAAATTTTAGTGAATAAATCGCTTACGGAAAGATATGACTAAGTTACTAGGCTTACACTGACCAAAACTACGTAGTTTAAGGATCAAACGATGTAGTGTAAGTGCCCAACGCATAGGAAAAATACCTAAATGACCCTAACTTCAAAGCTATCGAAGGCCACCCACGGAGGGACCAACAGTCCGTGGGTTGACCTACCAACCGTAGGTAGGGGTCGTCGGTCAAGTCTGCCCGACAGGGCTTCACTAAACGAGCATAACTTTTTACTCGGATATGGGATTTTAGCAAACTAAGTAGCATTGGAAAGAGGATTCAATTATCTTTCATTTCATAGGTCATGGGTCACCTAATTTCTTTTGTTATAAGAGTTATGACTGTTTGAAGTTGACCCATCAGAAATGTCCCTCTAACTGGCTATTGACCCTCACCTACGGTACGTAGGACCAACCACGGATCGTATTGGTCGACCATGAGTGGGATCAGAGACTATAAATATTTGGGCCTTAACAACGGAACCCTACCTACAGTCTGTGGTCCTACCTACGGTCTGTGGGTGGTTCCGTTGGTACTGGCACCAATTTTTCTAAAAACTAGGATTTTCTTCATTTTGAGACCCGATGTGTTACACTTTTGCCTAAATTTGTTCAAAATGTTGGGTTTGATATCCAGGGTGCTCAGTTTCTTGGCTAGGTGGTGATTTGATTGATTCCCGAGCTTCGGTGAGTCCTCATGCTTCGAGGATGGACTTTATTCTTTTCCCTTCTTCTCATGTATTTTTCTCTTTTGGACATGTTGTTTGGGTTATTAAGCCTTATTTCCCTTTAGTTATTTGACTAATTAGATATCAACTAGTTGTAGTTGGTTAATACCTTGTGATTATTTTATGCAACTACAATATTATTTTGGGTAGTTTTGATTACTAAACTTACTTTGAACAAGTGTGTGTGTATTACTATCAGGGACAGATAATAGAGCTTTGTGCGGTCCCATTTCAGGAAAGCTCAAGACACCAGTACAAGTGTTATTCTAACTACCTCTGTCTTTGCATTCATGTTCTGTTTTTCTTTTCATTTTGGATAAACCAGTAGAAAACTTTTGTCTATGATGTGTGTGTAATTTTCACTTCATGTGTTGCTCTCATATCCTTAGTGATGGTTCATTTCTAATTATGAGTTTGTCCTCCTTTAATATAGTTTCGTTTAAGTATTGTCTGAAATTTATGAACTCCATGTTAGAGAAAAAACTTGCCTAATCGAGGGTGTGTTCGACACAGAGGATAATGTTTTCCAATTTTATTTTCAACTTTCTTCTTGTTTAGATATATCTGACGTTTCTGGCTCATAATAGAGCATACAGAAGTATACTTCTATTTTGCTACAGATTTAAGATCTTATTGATTAAATAATTGAATAGTTCATTGACCATATCCTATTTTCTCAAGTAGGAATGTACCTAGCTGTATTTGTAGATTCTTCTGCATTAGATCTTGTTTCTAAACTTGGTGCGATTTGAACCTTAGTTTCCATAGTTCATAACTTCATTAACTATTATTCCACTCTGTTGAGTTCAATATAACTTGTATAAATTGGGAATGATTTATGTTTTATATATTGATAACATAAAGAATTTAACTTGTATACACAAATAATGTAGGATTTTAAGAAACAACTTGAAGCTTTAAGTATATGTCATGATGACATATACTACATCCCTCTTGATAAACACTCAACACAACACTATAAAACAGTTCTTTTATCGTGGAAACCTTCCTTACTCTAGGAAGGTAAAAACAACACTATTCTTTTAATACTGTCAGGAACAATTCAAGATTACAACTTAACAATAAAAGGAACTAACTCTAGTACCTTTTCTCTTCAACAATTAACTATAATTGAGGACTCTACTCTCCAAGAAGCAAAATTCACTTCTTGTTACAATTCTCACACCTCTCTTTCACACACTTTGAACCCTAATTCCTAAGCATTTATTCTACGACAAAACAATGCACACTCAACTCTATAGAGAAAATCTAACTCTAGTTCTTGTTTCTTATTGCCTCTTTATCTCTCACGCCGCTTTGTCTTTGTTGGAAAATTCTCTCAATTTGTGACTGCAAAGGTCAATCTTCTCTTCTTTGACTTTGTCCTATTGAAGAAGTGGATTACGCCTTAGTCGACTTCTACATTGAAAGAAATTACGTTTTCCAAGAAAAAAAAATTTGTTTCCTTATAGGACTTGTTTAGCTCCTTACTTTTCCATATCATATTCATATGCCTTTATTCTTCTCCTTATTAGACTTGGATTGTTATTTGAAATACGTTTCCTATTTCATATGTATTTGTGCGATCTTTTCTACTCATTTTTTATTTAAAGTCTAATACATGGATGTGAACCTGGTTCATGTTGTTATCATCAAAAGTAACTTGAAAATGTTTGCAAGTCATCGCCTCTAGTAAACTACTCAGGGTCGAGTCAGGAGGACCCAAAACTATAATTCTACATTCAAAGCCTATCAGCTAACAAGAAAATAATAACAAGGAACAAAATGCAGTCAAACAATAACTTCACCTGACCCCATAAGCCCAGAAGTTACAAACAACAAACAAAACCCAACTGACCCCCATAAATCGGAGGGTACTATCAATAAACAAGTATACTAGTGATAGTCACTGCATATAAATGAAGAGGATGCAATAGGACCATCAATAACCATCTATAAAAAAGTGTATAGACCTATCTCCATACCGTGCGAGTAAGGTGGGACCCATGCAGCTCCTTTATCCGATACTATGGTATTGACGGCCAGAGGGGCTCAAGGGGACGCATGTAGTCCGTATACACAGCTTGGGCCCGAATCCAGGTCGTATTCATTAGAGGATCATAAGTAGCCAAAATCATGCTAGAAAAGGCATCGGCGCGCCAGCTACTCAAGTAAAAACTAAGCACAGCCAAGATACCTTCAATATCTGTAGTATGAAAGAAACATGTCCCTAACACCTCGTAATCTGAAAAAACCAATAAATCGAGTGTTTCTGGTGGTAAGACTCTCATTAGTACTAGTTTAGAATAAAAGTCGAGTAAGAAAGTATTTCATCATGAATGATAAATATGTTAATGCATGAACCGGATCACACCACAAAACCCATGAGAATGATAAAATAATGCATGTCATCACCAACATTTAAACAACAAATAAATATAAGGTCAACTATACCATGCTACAAAAAGCGAAGGTACTAACCTGGGATTTAACTATTCCTTGCATACGAACTCAGGCCCATCAATACAATGAAGCTCAATACAAGTACACCAAGCCTACTGCTAAACAACAAGCAAATGGGTCAAAAAGAGACTTCAAATCAATAAAGGGGGAAAAACTCAAGGGACGATACCCTAACCCAATCATACCACTCTAGTACATGAAAGAGAACAACCAGGACAAACCCAAGGCTACAACGAGCCACCAAGGTCACAAGAACCAACACAAGGAGGAAGACCTAGTACAAGCCTTATAGGGAGCAAATCAAAACTACAAGGTGATCTTTCCGTAATCAAGACACAACCTCCGATGCAGGTGTCTACGATTGTACAATAGTTTAGTAACCCAACCAAGGGTTGGGATCATTCCCAAGTTAGTGGTTTCGAGAATTAATGGAAAAATAAAAATTAGTTCTAACTAGTCATAGCTAAAGACATTAACGATTAAAAACATTGTAAATTAAAAAGGGATACAAGAGTGTCAATTAACAACGGGGGGTTTTTGTCATAAGTAAGTAAAAACAGCAAAATAAACAAGGATTTCTAAGTAATGAAAGGGGATCCTTGGGATTAAGCTTACAATTTTCCCGGCCTTTGCCCAAATTAAACAGTATGCAGGATAACCTCATAAAATTTCATTCATGCTAAATCATAAGAACGAGATTCCAAAATTCAAAGCAGATGGGTTGGATTCGTGAATCAAAAGAGGCACTTGAATAGTCTAAATTTATTAGAAATGCACAGTACACGACATAGGATAAAATTACTTGCAGTGAGAGTATAAATATCACAATTAAATGCAGGGTTTAGAGGACCAACCTATTAGGCAGATTAAGTCAAGACTGTAATGCTAGGCAGCAGTTTAGTACAGACCCGGGCACTACTAAATCATCTAAAATACTCACGAGATGTGAAAATTTTGAAAGTACTAAGTAGGTACGATTTTGCGAAAATCGAGAGTGAGAGAATATGAAAAAGGTTGAAAGTCAAAACTCGTGGCTTTATAAAAACCATCCAAATCTCACCCATTCGAGAAAATTAGTTGAATTGGCTCTGCTACTAGGCGATCCGCCGAGTGTTTATCTACCTCACCGACTTTTACAAGACCCTTAGTCAAAGTGAGGCTCCAAACAACGGTCTTTGTCGGGGTCGCCGATCTAGTCGGCGATTCGCCAATTGGACCTGTCTAATTCATCCTGTACTTTTCACAACTTTTCATGCCAAATCCTACAAAATCAAAACACCTTTATTTCAAAAATAACAAATTACAAACATTTATGGGTTTTGGGTTGCCTCCCAAATAGCGCCTTAGTTAACATCGTGGCACGATGCAAGTTAACACTTATACTCCAATGGTGAGGTTTGCCTTAACTTCATTAGAAAATCCTTCTTTAAAATCCAGATAGAGTTCAGTTAGCACTTGATCTATTTGAGAACTTAGTAGTTGAATGAGCATAGCATGGGAGGTCGTCATCTGGTTCAACAGCGATACATTCTCCCTGAGCTCCTCCAGTACCCTATGTTGCTCACTGGATTTCTGGAGTAGAATTGTGAGCATTTCTTTGTTCTATCCATCCTCCTTGTTCTTAATTCTCCTTCGTTCATGAGGAGGAACGTAACGCTCTTTCTTGTAAACTGGACTTCATGATCCTCAATTTTCTTTGTCAGCTCATCTAACTGAGTTAGCAGGATCACTAAGTTGAATTCTCTCCTTTTCATTTTCTGATCTGGCTCAGTTAAGTGGTCTAGAAATTTGGCTGCTTCCACATAGAGTTGTCGTACTAGACTACCCTAGGCAATTCGATCAACCATCATTTTGTTTCCTAGACTAAGATTTCGGTAGAAAGATTCCAAAATGACTCTTTTGGGGAATCCGTGAGTAAGGCATTGACCCAGAAGTGCTTTGAACCTCAGCCATGCCTTATAAAGCTATGCGCATTTCGATTGCCTAAAAGTTAGGATCATATCTCGGAACATCATCCCTTCTAATGACAGCAGCTTCATTAGCTTGCAAGTACTACTCGATATGTTCAACTCCGCTGCTTCAAAAATCTAACATTCAAAACAAAATGAAAAATTAAGTTAGTAAAACTAAAACTAAGAAGAATAAAAAATTATACTTAACTAAGAATTCCCAAATAACAGCACTCCCTGGCAGCGGCGCCATTTTGATGTTTTCGTAATCAAGACACAACTTCCGATGCAACTGTCTACGATCATACAATAGTTTGCTAACCCAACCAAGGGTTTGGATCGTTCCCAAGAGAGTAGTTTTGAGAATTAATATTAAAAAAATTAGTTCTAACTAGTGTTAGCTAAAGACATTAACGATTAAAAACAATGTAAATTAAAGGGGACACACGAGTGTCAATTAACAATGGGGGGTTTTGTCACAAGTAAGTAAAATCAGCAAAATAAACAAGGATTTCTAAGTAATGAGAGGGGATCCTTGGGATGTGAGGGAATACGGGTTAAGCTAGATTATTGGGTACATACTTTCGATAGAAGATTCATAGTGTAATTGTGACTAGGATAAACTTTAAGGGGGATAAGCTCTCTCTCGAGCAACTTACCCCATTTCAAATGCATTCCTCTCGGACACCCACTTGCCGCATGAAGACCAGCCCAAGCCTTAACCCACTCACTCTCTCGAGCTGAGTGTGTAGGAATGAGACTAGGATTCTCTCTCTCGAGTAAAACCTCATGTCGACCCACTCCCACCGGCCATCAATTTAGTAGTTTCAGTTTTACGACCTCTTTCTCGAGCAAGCTGAAAACACAGAAATAAACTTGTATTTGCAACTACAATTCATTAAATTCATCCACAACTGCTAAACGAAATCACAATTAAACAACGATTAAACTATCAGCAAGCAAGACCCAACAATTATCTTAACCCATATTCGCTAAATCACACCCCAAGAATTGGGGTTTTTAGCCACACATGTATAAGAGATAGAAATCCATACCAAATTGAGCTCGCATTCAACTGGGTATGACGATTTAAGTCTTGATATAGGCCAAAATTGAAGAATCCAAGAGACCGAATCCAAATCTTGAAGATGAAACCCTTTGGATCTTCAAGTCTTCAAAACCCTCTCAAACTTAGAGCAAAAATATTTAAAAGTACTATTTTATATGAAAATTATAATAATTGTTCCACTCCTAAAACTACACATCTAACTACCATTTATAGTTTTCACAGATTTGTGCTGCAGCGCATTATTCGGCGTCGTTAATCAGAATCGCCGATCAATTCGGCGATTCGCCCTTTGGTGTAGTTTATCGCCTTCTTGCACTAGCCTTCAGCATCGTTGTGCTCTGGGTCATTGGGAGACATGGTACTACTTCGTGGAATTTCTCGGCGATGCGCCGACTGCTCCCTTTTTCCGTCGACTTGATCCTTTCCTTTAGCGCTCAACATACTGGAACAAAAGGCGAAGTAAGAACCTTCGGCGACTCGCCAAGTCAACTCGGTGATCCTCAGGCCTTTATTTCTTCGTTCTTTTCAGCCTTTTCGTTCCTTTTTTCGACGTAGTGTCCATGCTTTCCTTCAAACTTCAAATACCTGAAACTTAAGGGTTTTCATGAGATATTGAGATAAAATAAGCTTCTGAGGACACAATTTCTATTAAAATATAGCCCTAAATAAGTCCAATTTGTGGACTCATCGCGATAAAACAAAAACTAAGGCATCTAATGTTCAACCTATTCTAAGACCACTATGTATAAATCCTACGAAAGATCATATACACCACAAGTAAAGCCACAAGCTTAAACTAAGGATCCCACTATCCCCACTAAGCCCAAGGCTCTTACGAAATTAAGAAAAGATAGGATAACAAGAAAAAATCTAAATACCCGGTAAATACAATCCAAAATTACATGAAATCTATTCTAGGCATTATCTAAGAACTGCAATAAAAAAAAGTAGACTAAGGCCTATCTCAAAGCCAATCACAACCCCTCTGAGTTGATTTATTTGTTCATTTAGGTACTTTCAGAAATCTATTGAGTTAATCAGTTATTGAGACCTTATGAGTTAATCTTTACAGTTGAGCTCCTATTTTACTGGAGCAAGAGCCCGGTTGGCCGTGTGATATGGTATTATGATTGGAATCATGATATGATATCATAATATGGAATTATGAGATGAAATAAAAGTTTTGTTTGGACATGCGATATGGAATTTTTGTGTTGTATATTTTCTTATAAACATAAGAATCTCATAAGTTGTAAAACTATTAAAATATCCCCAATATATTATTCAATCGTACCAAATAAACAAAAAATTATAAAATCGCATAATAAACTATTACAAAGTTATTTGTTCTCCACTTAAGTAACTGTTTCATCAAACTTTAATTCAATAAAAAAATTGAACATAAATTGTAGTGTACTAGTCTTTATAAAAATCCTCCAACATATTGAGTTGTAATAAATACAAAATGGTAGAAATAATAAATTGGGTGTTGGAGTAAATAAAGAGAACAAATTTATTACTCAACAATCGGTTGGTTTGACTTAAAGTGACTATATGTTAATGAGAAAAATAAATTTTATGTTGGGGAGAATAATAAATTTTAAAAAGTAATGATGTGAGTATAAATTTTATTTACATATGAAATAAATGGTTAGTACATATAAATGTGGGTTGTTTTAAAAAACTATAAACTTGTGGATCAATTTTTGTATTAAAAATAACTCAAATCACGATATGGAATTCCCATATCATGGTTTTTGGAGAATATGGAATCACATCTCATGATATGGAATCGTGAGATGGAATCAGCGTAAAATTGCATGTCCAAATGCTAATTCCATCTCACGATCCAATATCATGATATGGTATCGCATGACCAAATGCTTACTAAGTCCTCCACTGAGTTCTGAGCCAGGCGAAGGGTTCGCTCGGTGAAGCTGAGTTGATAGGACCAGATTTGGTTCATCAAGCCAAGGGGAAGGTGAAGATTATTTAGGAAAGGTTAAAGACAACACAAAGACGTTAGAAATCCTCTGCAGATATTAGAAGAGAGACTTAGAGTTTGAGGTGGATGATTGGAGTTAATTGAAGGTTTCACCCATGAAGGGTTTTATGAGATTTGGCAAGAAGGGGAAACTCTATCTCCGGTATATTGGTCCTTACCGAATATTTAAAAGAGTTGGCAATGTAGCTTAGAAACTACCATCAGAGTTAGCAGCAATCCATCCGGTGTTTCACATTTCTATCTTGAAGAAGTGTATGGGAGACCATCACTCATTGTGCCTACTAAGAATATTTGTATTAAGGATAGCCTATTTTATAAGGAGCTGCCTGTTCAGATTCTTGATCGTCCTGTTCGTAAGTTGAGGACCAAGGAGGGTACATCAGTAAAGGTCTTATGGAGGAATATATTTGAAGAGGAAGCGACTTGGGAGGCTGATGAGGATATAAATAAGGGATACCCATATCTCTTCCCTTCTGGAGAAATTCCAAATCAAGGTACTAATCCTTTCTAAAGTACTCTTTAAGTTAATGAGCTGAATTACATAAATTGCATGTTTTGTACTTGAGTTGGGGTGTTAGATTCTTCCTCTTTCCCTTTTGGCTTAGTGTGATCCCATTCGAGGATGATTTTTCCAAGGGGTAGATATTGTAGTATCTCGTACTTCGAAAAGTTGACTAGAGATTCGTACAAAAAAAAACTTCTGTTTTGAGTTTTCGGTCAACTTCAAACGATCATAATTTTCAGCACACAATGAGTTAGGTGGCCCATGAAGTATCAAATCAAAGGTCTTTGAGTCCTATTTCAAATGCCGCCATGTTTTTAAAATTTTGAGTTTGGATGACGGAGTTATGCCCGTTTGTGTGTCGCCTCTCTAGTTAAAGTATATCAGCCATTTTAAGGAGAGGTATTTTGGTCTTTTCCTTACCCCCACTAGGCCTAGACATTTTTCTCACCCAATTAGAGGTCTAAACTGATTGAGATCAATTTCCATTCATTCATAAATGCTTGGGGTTGAGAAAAGGTTTCAAGAAGAAGAAGAAGAAGAAGAAGAAGAAGAAGAAGAAGAAGAAGAAGAAGAAGAAGAAGGAGAAGAAGGAGAAGGAGAAGGAGAAGGAGAAGGAGAAGGAGAAGGAGAAGGAGAAGGAGGAGGAGGAGGAGGAGGAGGAGGAGGAGGAGGAG